>JAYDZE010023546.1:0-27810 GCA_034509125.1 Monilaria moniliformis
CGAAGGCGGCGGCGTAGGGTTGCCACAGAAATGAGGGAGAAGAAGTTCGCAGAGAGAATGAAAGAGTGGGTGGGGTGGGAGTCTGCTAACAAAGTGGGAAATGAAAGGGTAGGAAAATGAGTGGGCGGAATACGCGTGGGTGGGTGGGTGGTGGGTGGGTTCTTATTACTTAAAGTAAGATTAGATTAATTTAAGTAATCCCTAATTATTCCCTAATTATTTGCCAAATGAGGAAATGGGTCATCTGAAATGGGACAAACCAAAAAGGAAAGTAGGTCATCTGAAATGGGACGGAGGGAGTAATATTTTGTAAAATAAGTTAAATATTACTTGTATCATACATTCTGATCAATTAATTGAATCGGAGGTCTCAATATCTCGAATAAAAAATTATATGTGATTTAACTAGATAACAATAAATTATACGACTTTCGTCAACAAAAAATTTTCACAATTTTTTTTCGATGAATTTATAATTTTTTTATTATTTTTCATTTATACTAACCAAATTCATACAACTCATAATACTTATTATACATTTAAAATGAGGTTTGATTTCAATTAGACACAACTATCTGTTAATTAAAATTCGTATCATATATAATATGTCAAAATTTTTATGGATAAAAGAAAATGGTTGATTTATTGGAAAAGATGCAAAATTGTACCTTCCCAATTATGTTTTGGGATGGTTTAGAATTCTACAATAAAGTGCTTAACCTTTTAGATTTCTATTTAATAATTATATTATACAAATTTTTTAACTTTATTCTGCACATGCTGTCATAGTTCCAATATAATTATATTTCCATACATGTTTCTGCTGTCTAAATGGAAATCTTGTGTTTTATTTTCCAACACAATTTATTTTTCAATATATACAGACACGTATACATTGACCATTCAAATATACAATTTGAGAAAATAAATAGGCAATGAGAAATTATTAGAGCAGAACTGAAAAATAAAAAAATTGAATATGAAAAATGAAAAAGGGAATATTTATTAAGTGGGGCTGGGACATGAGGTCTACCGCAGCAGAGTGACGTCGTGGCGCAATGCACCGCAGTCACGTGATCACGTGCCCTTTTCCACCCAACATTTTTTATCCGACGTTTATTGAATGAAAATGTATCTGTCTTTCCCAAACACAATATCTTTGGTGTCGTGTATTCTATTTCTTCTCTTCTTTTTTTGGCAATGAATATTTTTAGGTTTTAAATACATTAATCATGATTTTTTTTAATCTTAGAGAGGTTGATGGTTAATATTTTTGGTTGTATATGTAGTCGGATTATATATTTTGTTGTTATTCACGATTTGATTAGTTCGTGCTTTGATTTGATATGTACAAAATTGAATGAAATAATTTAACTATAAGTGTGATTAGTGTTTTGCTTATATCTTGGGAAAAGAAACCGTCGATCCATTACAAAATGTTAGATCACTTGACTATAGTTTTTTGAGGTCGGATTTCTTGTATGAAGCTTAATAATAGCTGGACATTCACTATATAAATCAAAGATAAATCTTATATCGTACTATTGTAAGAGATAGTTGAAATCCTTGAAACTAAGTTTGATGATTCTTTCAAATCAGCTTTCTTTGATTTTGGGGGAAATATTAGGACCGAGTAAATTATCCTCCTCCTCTTGTAACTATATATTTGGACCAAGTAAACGATTTTCATTTTGTACATAGATTTCCGACAAATTTAATTATATCATACTTCTAACAACTTCATCATGATATATAAATATTCAAATTTTTTACAATTAAAATCACGATATCATTGCTTAAAGCATTATACTCCGTACATCATAATCCCTACAAATACTCAAATCAATTCCACAAAACACAAATTGTATCATTCAATTTTTTTTCATTACCACTACAAGTTCTGATCTTTAGGATCTTAGAAATCTCCACGCACCTAAATTGGAGATATTTCAATCTTACGAAACATCCAAATCCAAGTCACAAAATTTAAAACTTAATAAGGGGAATATTTCAAATTCACAATATTTTTTAAACACCATTTATATTAATCCAAAGTAGGCAATTAAAAATGATACATTAATGAGCAGGAGCATATTCTAATAAACTGCAGTTGGCCCCATTTTCCTCAAACAAGTACTTTTTTAGAAATATTTTAGGAAACATGTCAGACGGTGTCGTATGTTTAGATACGCAATTCCCCTTTTGAATTTTATTGGACTATGAATCTGCATGTCAGAAAAAAATACCCCTCCCCACACTTTGTTTATTTGTTGGGTTTTGCTGCTTGGGGTTACTTATTGTTGATATTATCCAACTTGCAAAACTTATTCCCCTCCGTCTATGATAAATATGAATGAAATTAGATAGAAAAAATTAATAAAATATAAATCTCACTTTTATATATTAATTTTATAATAGAATGTAAATGTAATGAGCTAGTGGAATGCGTGACTCATTTAACAAAAATAATAAAAGTGAAATGAGACATTTTATTGTGGACGTCCATTTTTTGCAAAATGAGACATTTTATGGTAGATAGAGGGAATACTTTTCTTGATTTCTGAGACGACTTCTTTAGCTAGTTAATATTATTTCAGATAATTTTCCATCCTTTAAGAATATAATTGTCTATTTCTAAATTCACTTTTTCATGACTGACACACATGCAGTCTATTTTCAAATTCACTTTTTTTTATTAGACATAAAGGTACTGCAACCTACTTTTTTATCATATCTCTCTTCAAATATATAATTAAACTAATCTTATTCTCCCGTCTTCTTCACTTTACTTGATTACAAATAATTATTTCGTATATTTACGAAAATATATTTTTGTATTTAATTCTTTTTATTATCTATATAGCATATTCCTTGCTTCCTACAAGAAGAATATTTTTCATTTAATGATTTATGAAAATAATTCATTTTTTTTCTAGCAATAAGAATATTTTGCATTGTTGTGTTTATTGACTTTTGTTTATGTGCTACTAGATTTTATATTTACATTATCTAGGATGACACTCCACTTACACTATATTTATTGTCATTTTGATTTCATATTATACTCACTCATATTTATAAATTAATTATTTTAATAATATTAAAGATTTCATTATGATCGTGAATGAGTTCACTATGAAGTAAATAAGAAAAATGTTATCTTAGGTGCAAATGGATTTACTCATCGCGTTTAAATAAATAAATAAATAAATAAAACATAAAGTCTCGTGTAAGATTAATTTATATATAGATTTGGTTCCAAATACTTGACCCATTAAACCCTTCTACATAAGTTTGTGCACAAGAAAAAATATGTTGTCTTAGAAGTTTAAATTTAAATAACTGAATTGTAATTTATTTTTGAATGAATTTTAATTTTCTATATATTACCACACATTAAATATATTCTAATCACTAATACCACGTAGAATTAATAATACTTGTAAGAAAAAACTACGTTTTTCGAAGTACCACATCTCTCACAACTTTGATCAATATGATCGAATAACATTAATTACAACTAATATTCTAAATACATGAATTATAATTAGTAATGAAAGGCTCTATTTGATCGTAAAATCAACTGGACATGAAATAATCGATAAAAATTTGCTTTTTTCCTCAAGACACGTTATCGTGTTTTCGTGTCCGTGTCTCTCAATAAACGCTATGATGTATAATCACACGCTGCCAAGCCATCTGCAAAAATGTTAAAAATATAAAATAGGTCAAAATTGACAGAAATTCAAACACGTCTGGACAAGCCATATGCAAATACGGATGGACACGGTCGTAAGCTTAAGAGCCCTATACGATGTATCTCCAAACTCTAATATTAGTCGTGCCCTAATATAAACCGTAAACCATGTGCTAAAGCATAATATCAACCATTATTTCAGACACTATAAGTCACAAATATAATATATTTTGATTAAGAAAAGAAACTGTGTCTTTAAGATATTCTACCGTGTCCAACCATGTCTTAAAAAACATGCGTTAATTTTCAAAATTTCATATATCATTCGTTTTTCAGAATGTACAGCTTTTGGTGTGTTTCCCTTGAGGTTTCTTCAACCGTGTCTGGTGGCAGATATTCAAAGTTTATTTTTCATTGTCCACGGAATTAACTTTTGTAGTTTGTTTGACATTTTACCATGTCAATTGTATTTTACGTTCAATATTATTTAACTAAGTCTCTTTTCTTCTGCAGACCAATAAATGCAAAAATTAAATGCATGGTACTGTTGATTGGCTTTATGGTTTTTAAGGTGATATGACTATGCATCGTTTAGTTCAATAGACACGGATAGACACGGATGAGCACGACGTGCACTTAAGAACCCTTAGTTTGACATGTGCACTAACATGTATCCCTAAACCCTAAAATTAATCGTGCATCATGTAAACTGTAAATCGTGTTCTAAATCTTAAAGTTAATCAGATAAACCTAATTATACTATTCCATCGTATACCGTAACTTTCGTTCTTTAGAATGTCCAACTTTTGTGTTTCCCTTAAGTTTTCTTCAATCGCGTCATGTGGTGGAAAGTCGAAATTATTTTTTTCGTTGTGCTAAGTAATCTCTTGATGGATTCCCACGGAATGTAGGTTGTGCCAACCTCTCCTTCGACGCCGTGTACCCTTGCTCTGATTCCGTGCCAGTGAATACTGTGTGTGGTAGTGGTTTGAAGAGAAAGAAGTGAGAGAGAACTACGTGAGAAAGGGAGAAAGTGACGAGAAAGAGATTGTGTGGGACCCGTTAGCTTTATTTAAATATATATTTTGATTTAAGCCAAATAATTTATTTATAATGATGGGATCCGTTGGAATATATTTCTCTTGTTCCTTGAAAATGGATAGAATAATTATAGATTTATGATTGTGAATAAATAAATTATACGCGTTATCATTTTACTAATTTTAGATTTCGTCACTTATTAACTTTTCCACTTTATCAATCAAAATAACTTTTACATACACACAAAAGTTATACCCTTTTTTTTGCCTACATTCCCTACCCGGAATTAATGTCATTAAGCATGAATATTGTATTTTGATTAATCACCGTTGAAGCCTCAGTATAACACCCAAGGCCAACAAGATTTATATATATATATATATACATTTCTTGATGTATGATAAAGTGATTTAGTTGTACTTTAACACTCATGACTATGAGAGGGTAAGAAAATTCAAATTTCAATATTATTTCATAAGTCTAAATACATCGTGTGCAATTAAAAAGAAAACGTGATAGTTGGCATGTCAATTTATCTGCATACATAACATAAGTCCATATTTATTGTTCAACTCATCTAACTCACCACCCTCAAGAAAACATGATTTTTCTATAATAAAGAGCTAAAAAACAAGTAAGATAAATGAAAGAAAGGTGGTGTCGGAAGCCGATGTGTAGCTTAGATTGATACATGGTGGGACTAGTCGAACTTGAAGATATTTACCAAGAACGCCTAGTTTATATGAGGAATCTAGGAAATATAGTTTCAAGAATTCGGCAATACAAAGTCAACATTTTATATACTAGAACATGTCATGTTTCACAATTTTATTGGGTGGTTTACACATAGAGTGCACTTGAATTTATGGTGATTTGGATAAATGATTGGGTTATGGGCCCATAGGCTATGAACTCGCTTTTGAAGTCAATATTGAGCCATTTTGAGTTAGGAAAGTTGATAGTAAGTTCGACCCAATATTGAGCCCATGATTCCTTTTTTCTCTTTTTTCATTTTCTTGAGTAGTTTTCTGCCCAATTTGGTGGTACTAACTTCTAATTTGTTTTTGAGAATTGTATTCTAATTCGAAACGTGATATTTCCGAATAATAAGTCGAAATCTAGATTGTGACATGAATAAATGTAATAGACGGTGGTGAGAAGTGGGAAAATGCTGTCAAAGATGATGACTATATCCGCGACCAAACTAACATACAAACTACTATTCAACGAGATCCTCAAAATTTCCGATTTTATTCTAAGTAATATCAAGAGAAATCTGTGATCAAAGTCAAGAGCATCTCGTGTGCCTAGATTTGCCTTGCCTTATTTATTAAATCACATACGATTTCTTCCAAAAATCGTGTGTAAATTATAAATTGTCTGAAATTTTATGTATAGTTGGAAACATTTTAATAAAACAAATATTCTGTAAAATAGCATTATTGAACAAGTAACGAAAACTAGGTGCATATATTGAATCTAACCAACTTTTAGAGCACCCAACCAACTTCAAAACTCGGAAATATATTAAAAACAATTAGCAGAAGGATTACTCGAAGCTTTTACGCAATGTACCAAGATACAAAGTCACTTCATTTGACATTAGATGGAGTACACACAAATAAGAAAAAACACCAATCTTGAATAAACAATTGACGAAATTAAATAATGCTACACTAATTGGTATTCAATTTGTGGATTTAAATAGATTTTGTATTTTCCACGGCTAAATTTTCATCGGAATTAAATTTTCAAAGGCTGCACACGTGCCCCACCTCCCCCCTGCAATATAGATGTCTCAACCGTGCCTCTCTCTGCCACTCTCTCTTCACACCACTGCAAATGCAATGCACTCTTCTTCTGGTGGGGGCCTTCAAACCAACATCACCATTATCTTTATTCTTGAAAGTCTTCTTGCTTTACTTCATTTTCTTTTTATTTAGGATTTTCTGCAATTTTTTCTTATAACATTACCATATCGCCTTTTGCATAACGAAATTATGTTAAAAACATAACAAGGTTCAATCATTTGGCATTTTCACTGACCCTTTTCCGTTATCATTTGAAAAGGTTACGCTTTGAGAATATTAAAGTAACAAAAAAAGAAAGAAAAAGAAAAGCAAACTTTCTGCACATTCTGATCTTTTTGCATTATGATTCATTTAACTTTTCACCTCCTTCAGCATTCCTTGTTTCAGTGCTGATGATTAAGGTATTGATTTTCTGTACTTTCCAGAAGCACCAGAAGCTGACATTTATTGCTGTAATAAAAGGGCTTTTATAAATAATTGTTGGTGTCCTAAAACACTGCACATGAGCTTGTTTTGATTGGCTGCAGTCTCCTACCATCTCCTTGTCTGAACTTTCTTAGTTTGCAGCTAGTCTATGCAATCATAATTTGCTCACTTTTGCCTTAAATGTTGCATGTGTAGTTGTATCTGCTGTAGCTTTCTCGTTGATATTTCGTTATTTTGGAGAATCAATGGGTGAATCTTTGGTTGAAAGGCCAATTTTGGAGAAGAAGGTATGCTGATTTTGCCCTCTAAATTATTGGTTTTGGCCAATTTATTTGGATTTTTGCTCTGATTGTTTGTTCTATTATGTGGTATGATAGATTCTTGAAATGTTTCTCCTTATTTCAGTGGTGTTGAAATTGCGCCTGGAGCGCGGGAAGCGCGGGGCCACGCTGGAATCGCCCCAACGAGGCTGGGGTGAGCGAGATACATGGGGCGCACTCGAGGCGCGCTAGGGTGAGCGGGGCGCACTTGGGGCGCGGCTGGGGAGCTGCTGGGGCGAGGATGGAAGTTGCACAGTTACATTTATTTGGTCATTAATCTCTCTCTGTAACTAATGCAATCTGCACTCCCAATATCTCTCTCATTAATTTTGCCATTAATTTTCATTATTTTCGCCATTAATTCTCATCAATTTTGCCATTAATGGTTGCTATTAATGTGTCAACTGTCAAACAGGGGACTCATACTCATTTAAACCTTTGCACTCACAATATCTCTCTCCACTCCTAATATATATTTCTCTCTCACACATTAATTTCGCCATTTATGTGTGCTCTTGCTGCAAATTGCATTAATTCTCCCCGATTCGTGGGGGCGCCCCGTCACTCTATCGCCCTACGCTCCAGATTTTTATCTTGTTGCCCCGGTGCACCCCACGTTCTTAACAACACTGTCTTATTTGGAAAGTTGTGTGGTGTCGATTTTGGTTAGGTTCTTGAATTTAGTATCCTACACATTTTGTGATAGATTCTTGAAGTGTTACTCATAATTTAGTGTTAAGGTTTGGTTTTGATTTGATTAGATTCTTGAATGTACTATTGTTACACATGTTGCAATAGGTTTTTTGAAATTTTACTCATAATTTAGTGTTAAGCTCTGGTTTTGATTTGATTAGATTCTTCCTTCTTCAATTTAGTATTCTTACACATGTTGTAATAGGTTCTTGAAATGTTACTCATAATTTAGTATTAAGGTTTGGTTTTGATTTGATTAGTTTCTTGAATTTAGCATTTTTGCACATGTTGCAATGGATTCTTGAAATGTTACTCATAATTTAGTGGTAATGGTTTAGTTAGATTCTTAAAGTAATGTATTTTGGGTGTTGTATTCTTGAATATTTTGCAATAGATTCTTGAAATGTGACTCATATGTTCACAATTTTGTTGGGAAAATTGCTTGAGTTTCTATGCCATTGTTGAATATAGTTGAGCCGTTCTCAAATATACTGATGGATGAGTCATTTTAAGTCTAGTGGTGGATTGGATGTCTGTTTCATTTGGTAGATTTGAGAATGATGTTCTCTCATGGGAGAAATGGTCATCGTTTTCACCGAATATGTATTTGGAGGAGGTCGGGAGTCTATTGACTTCCGGATCAGTAGCTCAGAAGAAGGCCTATTTTGAGGCTCACTACAAGAGGATTGCTGCTAGGAAAGCTGAGGAATCAGAGGAGGAAAAGTTGATGGATTGGTCCCTGTTGCTCGTAGCTTAGATGAGTCGAGCGATGGCAATTGTGTGGAGAGTTCGTACGGGGTTGATGTGGAATTAGGTTTGTCCAATTGTGAGAGATCAGTTGAGGTGGTTGCAAAGGCAGAGTATGCTTCAATTGATGCAACTTCTGGAAACGAGGTGAAAAAAGGATGACGATGATGGCTTCATTGATGGGATTAGAGAATGAGACAGTGCTGATATAAGAGTCTGTGTGGGAGGTGTTTGGCTGGCGAAGGTAATGATGAGAGGCAGTCGAGCTTGGACCTAATGTCGGTATAGAAGCTGCTTCGTGTGAGGTGGAAAAGCCTCCGGGAAGGAAAAATGGTGCGAATGAATCAACTCCTAAGTCGAATGTAGCTCGGAAGGTAGAAAATTAGAACTTTTTTAATAAGTTACTCTTTCTATTTGTGAAGGCAGACTCGACTAAAAGGGACACAAATTCGAATAGGGTTCAGAGGAAACCTTTGCCATCTTTGACTTCTAGGCATTTCAAGGTGGCGTCACTGTCCACTCCCACGGCCGCTTCGCAGTCCTCAATTAAGAGAGTGAATGGATCAGAAGCAACCAAAAGCAAGAGAGCAGCTTCCAAGCTGTTGCATACGTCTCTTATCTTGGATCTGAGCTCTTCGCCTGCTCAATCTGTGACTAGGAAGTCAGTGATGATGGAGAGGATGGTGGATAAGGACATCATTAGACGAGCATTCAAGAATTTCCAGAATCGCGTGGATGGATCTTGCAAGGAGCACAAATCCAGCAGTCCGGAGAATGTGAAACCTAATGATGGTGAAATAGTGATTTTCTTGATCTAGTTTGGTGCATATTGGTGTGAAAAGTTTTGAATTTGGCATGTCATATCCTTTGCAGGTGGCATTTACTGCATCGGAGGCGAAGATCTCGAGTCCTCTCCTTCGTAGAATTGGATATGATGCAGAAAATGCATATGCTCGAAGGAATCAAGCTGGAACAAGATCAAAACTTTGGGAGACCGGGTGAGTTGTGGTGTCATAGTAATGGTTAGGTGTCGAGAAACATGTCATATAGTTCAATCTTTTTTAGGTTGATTTTGGGCTTTTATATAGCAGATCGTGTAGAAGTAGTCCGGTGATGGATAAGAGAAACATGTACACTACTGCTGCCTCATCTACCATTAGCTTCAGAAGCCATGAAAGAGCTGAGAAAAGGAAAGAGGTGCATCCTTGATCTTTGCTTCTTTGGTACTTGCTTTTATCGCATTTTATATCTGCAACGCTCGTATTGGTTGCTCGTTCAAATGATTTTATTGAATTTATAGCAGTTTTTGAAGAATTTGGAGGCGAAACCCATTGCTAGAGCAACAGAAAATGCTCAACTTAGTGCAAAATCAAAGGTACTAACTATGTATCTAGTATGTATGAGTTATTTGAGAAGAATAATAGTACACATTGTTTCACCATTAATAAAAAAGATGCTTCTTTATATTATGTTATCCACAAATGAAGTGTAACTCAAAGAGGTAAATTTATTGTAGGAAGAAAAATGAGTCTGAGAGTGGAAGATTGAGAAAGAGCCTCAATTTCAAGGCTAAGCCTTGGTCTTCTTTCTATAAGGATCAAACCACAACACGCGTCGATAACGTACGTATCTTGTGTCATACAATTTGATGGGCTGTGATCCTGACATATTGGATTGTTATATATATATCTTAGGGAGTGGAGCATACTCAGAAGCATTAGCCTCTTTGCTAGTTGAAAATTGTTGCAATTTTTCGGTGATGTGTAAAGCTACATAGAATTGTAACATATGTACCCCACTTATACTGTAGTGACAATTTTTTGTCGAGCCTACCCCAACTCCGCCCCTACCACTACGTGTTTGTGTAATATTATAGATGGTAAGACGGTCAAAATTCATATTCAAAATCATATCTAAGGGCAAATTAGTAATTTCAAATACTAATAAAATTAAAATTTTACTATTAAATATTAAATTAGAATTTGAATATTGACTTATCTTAAAGATGAGACATGAGACGGTCTCAAGGCTTTGTGAGGGACAAATAATTCGTAGATAATAAGAGAACAAAAAAAAAAAAAAACCTATAATTTCAAATATGAATCGGATTTGTCTTTTCTTTTGTGCTCTTTGGATTATTTTGACTTTTGTTGCGCGCACTATATTAAATTGATTTATATTTTATGTGACTTAAGCTTCAAGCTTACATCGATTGCTAGTAATCTATGTTTGCTAGGTATAATTGGTGGTTCATTACTCGTTAGTAAGACTCTTATTGTAATTTATAAAAGAATACGAAGTCTCGGAAACAAAATATTGTTAATTAGACAATACTTTCTACATAAATATTGATCGTATATATTTTATAACATTTGTGCAAGTTGTGTATAAAATTCTCAAAAATAAAATTTTGTTCATTAGACAATACTTTTATTAGACAAAACTTTCTACATTAATGCATAACTGACCAAATAATAACTGTAGGATATGAAAATTTGATAGCTATGAGTATTGTCCAATTTTGACAGACTATAACTGATAAAGGTGACTATATTATTTAGTCCACGTTTTGTTATGGTAAGGAGTGAGATTTATGGGTGAGATTTATGTGTTCAACGTTATTAGTATAATTGTCAGCATATCCAACAAATCATGCGTTGTAGTCATCATCATAGTGTTGTATATAAATCATTATAACGATATAAAATGTTTGTCATATATCAAACAATCACTCATTGTAAGCGAAATTATGTTCTGTTATGGTAAATGACGAGATTTATGGGCGAAATTTACGTGTCCAACGTGATCAGTTTAACTGCTAGCATACCCAACAAATCATGCATTGTAGTTATCATCATAGTGTTACATATAAATCAGTATAGCAGTAAAAATATTCGACATTGAGATAATATTGTTCACGGTATGACTAACTTCGCTTATGATGAGTGATTGTTTGATATATAATGAACACTTGTTATGGTTACAATGATTTTTATGCAATTATTAAGATATGACTACAATGCATGATTTGTTGGATATGCATACAATTATACTGATCACGTTGGATATGTAAATATTGCCCCTTACATAACATAACGTAAATTGGCTTATGATGAGTGATTGTATTATATAGGATGAACATTTTTTTACTGCTCTAATAATTTATATTCGACACTATGTTGATGACTACAATGCATAACTTATTGGATATGGTGACAGTCAATCTCGTACATAAAACCCGCCACTTACCATAACAGACTTAACTTCGCTTACGATGAGTGATTGTTTGATATATTATGAATATTTTTTACCGTTATAATGATTTATATGCAACACTGTGCTGATGAGTACACGTTGAACACGTAAATCTTGTCCCTTACCGTAACAAAACATGCTCCATAAATCTTGGTAATTATTATTGACAAGTATAACCCAGTAATGATATTAAAACGAAGCTATAATGATATGTGATTTTATTAAATCTCGCCATCCATATTTCAATCCAATGAATGAGATTTTGCATTAAGAATCTAGTTTCGCCCTAATGAGTAGCCCGAAAACCCATGTAGGCTAGCTTGAAACCAAGCGGGTTGACCCAATTTACATCTCTAGGAATTCGATTGAAATCGTAGGTACAATACATAATGCGCAATAAAAATTAAGACTACTTATTCTGTTGGTTTGGTTACCAACCGAATCGATCGGTTAACGAATTGAAAAATAGCCCTAGCAAGTAATCGGAACCGGAACTGATTAAGGAGTCAGTTAACTAAAATTGGGAAAAGGGCAGATTTAGGCAAATACGCCAAATAGAGAATTGGGAAAATGGCCGAATAAGATTGATACAAAATTGGAGAAGAGGCTGAAGGTATAGAGAGGGGGTTGGATGTGCTGCGAGTACCTGTGTCGTAGTGGGGAGGACCTGCGTCGCTGCAAACAGAGTAAGCGCGACCGACGGTGAGTGATTGAGAGACAGAGACAAGAAAGATTGCAGATGAGGGGGGCGTCGCTCAATTTGAGAGGGGCCAAGTCTAGAATTAAAATTGGCCACTCAGTTTGGAACTTTGGGCGAGACAGCGACGACGATTTTGAAGCCGAATTGAACTGAAGAAGATATGTGATTTGGAATTCCGAATGGTTTGATTTAAGATGTGATTTGGATTTGGATTGGCTTGTATATGTTTTTTTTTTTCTTAAAGGATTCTTTTAAATGTAATTCTTTTTCTTAATTTTTTTTAAAATGCAAAAACTTAACATAAAAAAAGAGCTAATAATAATATATGTATTAATTATTTAGATCGATTTTTTTCGATTCTTCAATTATAATCGACCAATTGTCGCTTATAACAAATAACCGATTTTTTAAAATAGTAACCAAAATCAAACCAATTAATCGATATTGGAGAGTGATTCAATTAGATGATTCTAAGTATTCTAGTTTTTTCATACTAGATGATTTATATGTAGTAGCTAGAATAGTCTATGTAGAGAATTCTAGATTCTCATGGTTTAGTGAGAAATCTTGATAGATCTTCTAACAACTATATACATAGGAATTTTGTAAACCATTTCAAGGGAGTGATAAGGACCAAAATCAAAGACATTAAAACGACAAGAGCTACTCTTTAAAATTACTCTCTATATTTTACATATACTACATACACCACACTAACTAAAATATTGAATATTTTTCTATACCACATCATATGAATCACTCACCATATCCAAAACACCCATAATCATCTTCCATTTTCTAACAAGTGGTATCAGAGGTTGTTCGATCATAAGCAGACATTATGGCATCATTAAACCTCTCAATTACGACCCTGATGTTCAGTGAAGGAAACTATGACTATTGGAGTGTTCACATGAAGACTTGCCTTGAATCTCATGATCTCTGGGATATCGTTGAAGAAGGAATCACCATGCCGGAAAAAGAAAGCAACAAGGCATCCTCATTTGAGGTATGTAAGAAGTTAAAACAACAAAATGCCAAAGCTCTTACCTTCTTCAACAATCTGTTAGTCATTCTATCATGGTAAGAATTATTCGAGCTACTACTACAAAAGATGCTTGGAATATCCTTAGAGAAGTTCCAAGGAAATGCTAAAGTTCGAACCATTAAACTACCAAGTTTAAGGCGAGAACTTAAGAATCTAAAATTGAAAGATTCAAAGGCTGCAAAAGAATATTTCTCAAGAATAATGGAAATAATCAATTAAATATCTTACAGAGATAATGTCTTCGATAAAAAGATCATACATAAGGTCTTAATCAGGAGCAGCAATTGAAGAATCAAAGGATTCATATAAAAAATGTTCGTCGCAAAGCTGATGGGTTCTTTGCAAGCACATGGGGACTGATTGAGTAGGCGACTTGAAAGCTTACATGAGAGTGATTTTCTTCCCAGCTCAACACTAGATGCAACAAATTGAGAAATTGTGGAAGTTACAAATAAGGAAGCTCCAACAATAAGGAGAGCAAGAAAAATTTTACACCATGCAAGATTTGTAAAAATACAAATCACTTGGAGAAGGACTGCTATCATTGGGAAAAACCACAATGCAAAAATTGCAAAAGGTTCGGGCACGTAGAAAAAGATTGCAGAGATAGAAAAAATCATTAGGCCAACTACTTTGAAGATCAAAATGAGAATGTACGTTCTACGCATGTCACTTGACAACAGAAGCAAAAGAAGAAGAATGGAACATCGATAGCAGATGCAACAACCACATGACATCCAATGAGACCATCTTCCATGAGCTAGATACTTCAATCAAGACGAAGGTTAAGATGGGCAATATAGAACTAGTGGAAACAAAGGGAAGATGTACCATTGCCATAGAAACAAAGAAATGTATGTGGTTTACTAGAAATGTTCTCTTAATCTCACGTCTTGCACAAAATGTACGAAATGTGGGCCAAAAGATGGAAATTGGATACACTCTTCATTTTAAGAAGATTTTTTATCGAATTTACGACATGCAAAATAATCAAGTAATTGTCGAAATAAAAATGGGAAATAATAGAAACTTTCCCATTCAATGGCAATACCCACAAAAGGAAATGTTGGCTCAACTAGATGATATGAATCTATGCATCGAAGATTTGGGCATTTCAATTTTAATGCCTTGACGCTACTTCATCATAAAAGTATGATGAGAGACATGTATCTTCTAAATGAAAAAGAAGGTGTTTGTGAAGGATGTATGACCAGGAAGCAACACAAACAGTCGTTTCCAACGGAGAAAAACATGGTGAGCCAAGGATATACTTGAGCTTGTCCACACCAACATTTACGGTCCAATGCGCACACCTTCAGTAAATCAAAACAGGTACTTCATACTCTTTATTGATGACTATTCTAGAATGACGTGGGTTTATTTCTTCCAAGAAAAATCAGAAGTCTTTAAAATCTTAAAAAGATTCAAGATCTTTCCTGGAGAAATAGAATGGTCGTAGAATGAAGAAGCTAAGAAGTGAATGGAGTACCGAGTACAACTTAAAAGCATCTGACAAATTATGTGAAGATAAATGTGTGGAGCATCAACTAACTATAGCCTACACTCCACAACAAAATGGAGTGTCGGAAAGAAAGAATCGTACAGTTATAGAGATGGCAATGTCCATGCTAGCTGGAAAGGGACTGCCGAAGAAGTTCTTGGCTGAAGCAGTCTACACCTCAGTCTATCTCCTAAATCGATGTCTAACTAAGGTGGTCCTAAACAAGACACCGGTCGAGGCATGGTCGGGACAAAAGCCTTCAGCCAAACACTTAAGGATTTTCGGAAACATTTATTACGTTCACATCCCCTTAGTGAAAAGACACAAGTTAGGAGCAAGTCGGAGAAGGGAATCTTCCTTGGCTACAGCACTGTATCCAAGGGATACAGAATCTACAATCTCAAGACTAAGAAGCTGGTAACAAGTCGCAATGTGGAGTTCGATGGGCAGGCTTCTTGGAATCGAGAGACAAAAAGTGTCGAAATGAGGACAACAACTACCCACCTAGAAGAAGTCTTGAAAAATGAAAAAGGAGATCAACAATGGCTCGCATCAACAATAAAATCCTCCTCAAAAGCAACACATCAAGTGAACCAAACTTCTCACCAGGATCTCCACCTCATCGGGTAAGAGCCTTGGCATACTTATATGAATCCACTGATATTTATGAAACTTGCAACTTTTGTTTTTTGGAGCCACATAACTATGCAGAAGCTTTAAAAGACAAAATTTAGGTTAAAGCAATGAATGATGAGATAAAAATGATAGAAAAGAATAATACTTGGGAGTTGGTGAATCTTCTAAGCAACAAAGAGGCTATTGGAGTTAAATGGATATACAAAACGAAGCTAAATCTCGATGGTTCAATTCGAAGGTATAAGGCGAGGCTTGTCGCAAAAGGATATGCTCAAATACCAAGAATCAACTACATAGAGATGTTCGCTACAGTTGTCCGGATGGACACAATTAGAGCACTCATAGCTCTTGCAGCACTAAAGAAATGGAAAATCTATCAACTAGATGTAAAGTCAGCCTTTCTCAATAGACATTTGAGAGAAGAGGCTTATGTGGAGCAACCAGAAGGATTCACCAAAAAAGAAGGCAAAGTGTTACGGCTAAAGAAAGCACTTTACAGGCTCAAACAAGTACCAAAAGCCTGGTACAACAAGATTGATTTGAATACTTAATCCATCAAGGATTCAAGAGAAGCAAGAACAAAGCTACCTTATACATCAAATCTCAAGGTACAATTGATATTTTAATCGTCTCTCTTTATGTTGATAACTTAATTGTTATGGAAAATAGCATAAAACTAATTGAGGAATTCAAGAGAGATATGATGAGCACTTTTGAGATGATTGACTTAGGATTGATGCACTATTTCCTCGGAATGGAGATAAGTCAAGAATAAGAAGACGTATTTTTATCCCATAAAAGTATACCAGAGATATGCTCAAGTAGTTCAAGATGCAAGACTGCAAGCTTGTTGCAACTTCTTTGATTCCAAACAAGAAGTTGAAGAAAGAAGGCAAGTTTGTCGTAACTCCTTTGATTCCAAACGAGAAGTTGAAGAAAGAAGACGAGACAAAGCCTACAGATACTACCAATTATCGAAGTTTGCTCAGGAGTCTGCTCTACTTAACAGCAACAAGACCGGACATCATGTATGCCTGCTATCCAGATTCATGGAAAGTCCAAGTGAGGCACACTATGGAGCAGCAGAGAAACTACTTAGATATTTATAAAGAACACCTAACTACAGTATTTGGTACAAACCGAGTTTGGACTCATAGATCACTGGATATACCGACAATGAATGGGCTTGATCATAAGATGATATGAAGAGCACATCAAGCTACGTACTTAAGTTTGGTTTGGAAATTTTATCATAAGGATCAAAGAAGCAAGACTCAATTGCACGATCAACTGTAGAAGTTGAATACGTTGCAGCAGCTGGAGCAGCATTTCAATTTTCTAGATGATTCTAGATATTTTAGTTTGTTCATACTAGATAGCTTCTATGTAGTAGTTAGAATAGTCTATATTAGAATATTTTATATTCTCATTGTTTAGTGAGGAATCTAGAGAGATCTTCTAACAACTATAAATAAAAATTTTGTAAACCATTTCACAAGAGTCACAAGGACCAAAATCCAAGTTGTTAAAACGTCAAGAATTGCCCTCTAAAATTACTCTCTATATTTTACATATACTACATACATCACACTCACTAAGATATTAAATATTTTTCTATAGCACTTCACAAATTTACTCACCAAATCCAAAACATCCATAATTATCTTCCATTTTCTAACAACCGATAACCTACCGGCTCTGATAAATGTTAAACCAATAACCATTTTATAAGCCCTAATAAAAACAACCAAAAAAATAACAAAATTAAGAGGAAAATTGCATTTCGCAGCAGCAAATCTTAATTAATTTCTAACAGATGATTACACTAAAATTTCCCAAAAATTTTGGATAAATACAACAAATGTCAAACAAGATCACAGCACAAGGAAAAGGCAACAGATCGACTGAATCAAAAACACCACCTGCAAGTATAGGGCAAAATTATGCTCCTATTTCTTCTGGAACAGCTTGCTTTTGTTGTACTTGAGTTTAACCCAATTGACGCCGACGGTTGCCCCCTCCTTCACTTTCTTCGCCGCCACCTTCGTCTTCTCGAACCCCACCGCGGCTACAACTTTAGTTTTCTCGAAGCCGGAGGCGGTCACTTCCTTAGTCTTCTCGAACCTCTCGCTGAATTTCTTCGATAGCTTCGGAACTCCGTCGCCTCCGGCGGCGTTGCTTCCACTCCACGAATTTCCGTTCGACGCCATAGGAATTTTTTTTCTAAGGCGGTAAAAGAGGGGAAATCGGATTGCTGCTTATAGAAGCTTCCAGGAGGCTTCTCGATATGGAAGAAGAGAAGGCGGAGGAGAGTTCTGCAATTTGCCTCTGAATATTTGAATCGCAATTTTGGATAAGTGTTGATATTATTTTGGGTTTTTGGCTTTTATATTTTAGAGAGAGGGGCGTGTCGTGTGTGGCACGAAGACGAAGTTCTCTTCCATGCGCACCTCAACTTTACCACCAAATTTTAGATTTTTTGACATGAAAATGTAAATATCTTGGAAATTTCATCATCACGAGTTTTCCTTGTTCTTTCTAAATTTGGGTTTCTTTTTATCATGGACATTTTATGTTGCTCACAATTTTTACATTGAAAAATAAAATGTTAGATGCCAATTTTGGGTTGTAATAAAAGGAATATATAAAAGCCCACAATACCCTCGTCCCATGTACAAATAAATAAAAAGGAATATATTTGTAAATGGGAAATTGGAATCTAAAGGTAATATTTCCAACGTGTGAGAATATTACGTTTGAATATTTATCTTTCAATTTCTCAAGATTATTAATTTTCTTTCATATATACTTTAGATTTTGTTTATTTCGTGTTTCTAACTTTTATTGTAGTTCCCAAAATATATTCTTTAGCAATTTCTGCGTGCGTGTAGTTAATTACAATTACACTGCCTTCAACATTAGACTGGCTTTGTTATTCCATAAATCACTTGTTAATATGATTTTCGTGGAATAAGAATTCGGATTGTAATTCAATGATAAAAAATGCATTTTTCTTGATTATTTTGTTTTTCATTTTACGAACCTCCCTACTCACATAAAAAAATGAACTAGTGCATTGAGGGAAAATTATATATAGCAAGAACGATAAAGTGTATTTTTTTTTATCCATGCTCATAAGAATATAATTTTTCTAGTCATTTTAGGGTAGAATGTCCTTTGAATTTTCAATGAAGATTTTATTTCTTTTTTTTCATATAAAACATATTTTAATAGCTGTTTTTGTTCTTTTCTTTTCTTTCTCGGCTAACACATATTCAAAGAACAAGTTATTTTCTTCAGTTACTATACACAACCATATCATCTTCAAAATCTTAAATGAACCCAACCATGCATCTAATATTCGTATTTCACTACAAAAACGGAGTTTACCGACGGACGTTTCCGACGCACAGTTGTCCGTCAGTCATTACCTACGAATTTCCGACGGACTATTCGTTGGTACACTTAACGTTGATTTTACCGACGGATTATCTGTCGTAGACCTCACGTGCAGTAGTTTCGACCCCACGAGTTTTGTTGCATGGATCCATCACTACACAAGAAGTTCTAGATTTAACATGCTAAGGTCTCATACACTTTTATCTATGTCATTAAAACAACTAATTCAAACTTTCAAGTTGCTAACATGCAATACATATCCTATGATTTCTTCTCCATATCATGCTTGAATCCCCAACAAAGTTCATCAATACCATAATTTCTAGCATGTATGTTCAAAATCCTACTCCCAAAATCCAAATTACACCTAGGAAATCAAGGAAAAATTATACCAAACTTTAATTTAGCATTTAAAGATCCATATACTAATTTCCCAAATTCTTCTACTTAGCTCTTTTTAGCCACTAATCTTCACGTCTTGACTCCAACAACAAAATGTTAAATTGGAAGGAATGAGGTGGGGATTGAGGTCCCGATCTAGAAGTAATGGATGAAGGAAGTTTTCTTGATTTTACTCCCAAGGTGGTTCGAAAATGGTGGAAGAAAAAAGTGAGATGTTGGGGTTGGACCTTCTTCGTTTTCTTTCTTTCTGTAAGTTAGAGGGAAGTATGGGAAAAATGGGAGAAAGTTTTAATTTTGTTGACCGTTCAAGTCCCCAACCCAATGGGACACCTAATAACAATTTAGACAACTGTCCAACTATTGATTAATGACATGACACTAAAGTAATCCATGCATTTGCAGGATTTAGCACACAAAAGACATTCTTTAACTTTCTCATTACATAAGGCACGAGAGTTATAGTGTAATGAAGGATTTGGAGTGTTCAGTTTTAGTTAATTATGGTTGCTTATTTATTTAGCTAAGTATTGGTATTTTATATAGCTCTAAAATTAAGTAATTCAACAAGTTTACTAAATAAATTCAATGCTGTGCAAAAATCAATACCAGTACATGTACATTAGATCAAAATAATCAAAGTAGGTTACTTAATTTGCAGTCTCAATTATTCGGTACACAACTTATAGTTTTAAATACTAATTAGGGAATTTCAAAATTAAGGTATTACAGTGTCCAATACCGTATACTGATCTATCATACCTATGTCATTTTCGTCTCTAATTTATTCATGTTAGATATTATGTGTTGTGTGATCGATCTAATTTCCGCCGTAGGATAGTAAATAACGGGAATTTAAAGTAGGCTCAGGGATTTTACGTGGTTCGATCGGGGATGATCTACGTCCACGGCTCAAAGTGCGAGTGTTTTGTATTAATGGTTGATAATACAGATATTCTATTACAAAGAGTGAGGAATCGACCCTTTCTCAGCCGTTCCAGGCCCTATTTATACTATTACATCAAAGTCAACAGGTACAGGAATAGTGACTGACACTGTAGAACTGTAGCCGATGGGACGCGGGTAGTTGTCCAGGGTATGGGCGTGTTGTCGATGGGACGTGGGCAGTTGTCCAGGGCGTGGGCGGTTGTCCAGGACGTGGGTGAGACTGTCCGAGGTGTGGGCCGAGTAGTGGGTTACTGCGGCCGAGCTTCTGCCCTTAGTCCGGACTGAAGTACTGCCGAGGTGAACTTAGTACCGATCTGTATTGATCTGCCTTGTTTGGGCCGATCTGCGGTGTGGTTCCTTGCCGGGCTGTAGGTATGAGTTCGGTATTCCTTTGGGCTGTGCTGAGATAGGCTTTAGGGCCGGTCTTGTATTGGGCCGAAGGTCCATATCCTACTATTGTGTCTAATATATGTTAATTGTATCTTGCATACCGTGTCTTAAATAGGCAGAAAATGCAATACAGTGCAGATACCTAAACCCCAAAATATATATTGTTGTCAATAATACATGCAGAAAAATGAAATTAGGACACAACAATCATCAATAACGTTGAAAGTTATTTGAATATATATTTTGATTCCCACATGATGTACATTATATGGACCCGTTTCTTTCATTGCGGAAATTATTTGAATATATATTTTGATTTAAGTCAAATAATTTATTTATTGTTAGTGGTGAACCTATAGGGTATATTTCTTTTTCTTTTTCTTTTTTTTGTTAAAAATGGTTAGAAAATCATACTTTTATGAAAGTAAATAAACAAATCGTACGCTTTATTATTCAGCTAATTCTGAATATTCTTACATAAAGAAGAAATTATTGAATTCACGTACAAAATAAACCAATAAATGTGTAGATCCTAGTAAAAGAAAAACTATACAATAAACGCATCAAGCGACAAGAATAAAATCACAAAGGTTGTGATATGTCCGAAAATAGTACTAACTTGTGTCGGCCCAAACTAGTTCTTGTTAGTTGTCTTATGATACTTATTTTTGATCCAGTGAATTCCGGCGGAGGCCCCCGTCTTGACCTTCCTAACGCCAGTGGAGGCGGCGGTCTTTGTCTTGCCAGTGAATTTCGAAGTAGAGCTGCCGGAGTTCGTGTTGGCGGCGGGATAGCTGTAGATTGGCTCCGGATCCCATTGATCGGCCCATGATGTCTCGTAAGAGCTGTTCGAAGCCATCGATTTTGATGCTTAAGAGAGAGAAGGAGTCTAGGAGATGTTAATTTTTGAGATGAGATTGTGAATTTAAGAGGGAGATTTGGTATTTATATATGCGAGAGAGAGCAGATGTTATGATTTGTGAGGGTTGAATACAAGTTATCTATTAATATATGCGTGTGTGTGAGAGAGAGGGAGAGATTGAGAGGTAGGGCTAAGCTACTTTCCGACCAATACAAAGAAAGCGTAGGCCACCCACTGCCTATTCTAGGTTTCTAGAAAATACAGCGGCTTTGAATATGGTGCTCCTATTTTGAATTTTCCTTTTCTCATTAGTCATAAGTTATATGGAGAGAGAAATATTTGATTATGATAAAGTAAACTTCCATGTGCCCATTCGCATTAGTAAACTTTATTTTTTAATTTTTATAATAAAAAATGCATAAATTATTTTATATTTCACATATAAATTATTAATATTTTATAGTCTAATTATATATAAAATATATAATTAATTATAATATATTAAAAAAATATAATAAAAGTTATATAAATTATTCATTAAAGTGTGAGAGAAAAAAAATGAAGAAAGAAATAGAAGAGAGAAAGAAAGACGATCAAATGATAGAGAAATACAATAGAATGTGGAAAGAAAGAAATGAATAAAAGAGAGAGAAAATTTGAGCGAATTGAGTTGTGCCATTTTAGACAATTTCCTAAAAAAAATATAAGCTGACCTTAGACTGCAAACCGTCTGGGTCAAGCAATTTTCATGACTTTCTTATTATTTTTTATTTTTAAAGTTGTTTGTCTTATTTGATGACTCTTTGAGAGGGTCACCGATGCGTGTAGTCTGAAGGATTATATGAGTGTGTTTCTGCCATCTAATGTAAACGATTTTTTGATGTTAATATAAGTAGTATCTTATATCTTCTTGTAGTACTATTGACGGATATGAATGGTTATTAGTATAATTGTACATAGTGAATAAAAGCTATGTCTTTTCTCGAATATGCGAGCTTCTTTTTTTTTGTGAATTTTGATATTTTGTTTGAAGATGTAATGATATAGAAGTCATACTTTTCATCGTAGTTATTAGGTTTTGTACATCGCGAATAAAAGTTATGTCTTTTCTCTAAAGAAAATTTTGAAAAAAGAATGTTAAAATTGATACATCCATAATATATTTTATATTTAAAAAAATTATTCTATAGGTTTATTTGATTTATTTGATCTAGTTGCTATGTCTTACTTAATAGTTCATATAATCGTTTAAGGGCTTTTTTGTTATTTTTCGAATTTGAAGAAATAAATTAACTAATTAACTCCATTTTATTTATAAAAAGAACAGGGGAAAAAAGTGCACGATTGAAGCATAAAATTCCAGTATTGCAGCCAATTTCAGAATATCATTTATTCTCAAACATTATTTTAATTACACACCTATATATAATGCGGCACATTGTGCAATGCGCATAAATCAAATAAAATATGAAATTTTCGAACTTGAAGATTTTGTGATATATACTACGCGTTAAAGATAAATTAAAGTTGCCAACTCGTATTTGAATTCTTTTATTTTATAAAAAAAATTATATGCTACCCGAATGAAAATGACCAATAATCGAAGATGCTTCTTTATATATTGTTAGTCAATAGAAGGCCAATCAACGTAAACTTTATAAACCCACATTATCCATGAGTGTTGAAAACTGGTTAAACTAATTATGAGAAATGGTCGAATTTTGACCATAAGTATTATTGATTTATTAATAAGTTTCTTCCATTTTCAGCAAGTCTATCATCTAGAAGGATAAGGGCTGAAATGTCAAGATCAAAAGGTGTTTTTAGAATGATCTAGAAGATTTAAGCCTGGATTAATTCTAGATACACTTTGGAAGATTTGATCAATGACCCTAGAAAATCATACTATAATTGAGACTGGCTTTTTGTACTGGACTGGCCGTCCATCCATTCTGCCACTATTGGTGTGTCGTCTGTTCTGATTTGATCATAAAAATCGTTGAATATTTGGGCCGTCATGAATTGGAAAAATCGGTTGGTTCGGCTGTGAACCGCTAGCCGGTTGAACCAATTTCATTAATTTTTTTCTTTTTTCTTCTCTTTAGAATGAACTACAAAAAAAGTAACTATACTAAGGATGTCACACATTTGCAATAACTATACTCAAAATTTGACATTTGTAGTAACTATACTAAGACGTAATATCGTTTAAGGTACTTTTGCACTTTTTGACATAATTTTCGGACAAAAGTGCCCCCAAACAATTCAAGGGCACTTTAGTCTATATTTCTCTTTCTCTCCCCTGTGGCCCATCCTTTTATTTTACCTATTTCCTCTCTCTCTCACTTCCGTAAATTAAGCTTTTTCTCTCTTTTCTCATTCTCTTTCTTCTCCTACAAATTCAAAACTAGTTTTCGCACATCCGTTTCTCCCTATTAGACACTTATGGTTCAATGGAGCGGATGCTTGACTACGGCTGAATAATGTTTCGTAGAACTTGCTATGTTTCGGGAAATTTAAGATGTTTGAATAATCGAAATTTATGGTTTTAGACCTTTAGCGAATCTCGAACTGAAACTCTTCACATGCTGAGGTTGAGTATGTAAAATTACATTTGAAATTCTTTTCCAGAGTTCGAGAATGTAATTTTTTAATCTTATAAACTAAACTTCCAATGTTCTTGTGTTTGTTTATTGGTTGTTGGTGTACTAACGAAGATTAAGAATGTTTTTCCTTGGATAACGACTTAGTACATTAGAAGAATTATGTTTTTTATGTTGATATTGTTATATCTTGCATTTGTCTTCTTTTACTAGAATATTACGAATTCACACGTACATGGAAACATAAATAATCATTGAGCTACAACATAGCATAAATCTCATTATTTCACAAATGATTATGTATCTGCATATCCTCACTTGCATCTTTATTTGGATGTCATTAAATATAAATCTTAGTTAATCAGCTCTGTTTTGATTTTGATTATTTCTTAAATATAAGTTTTATCTTTTTTTTTATATGAATTTTTGGGAAGCCATATACAAGATTGTAAATTTAATAGTATCTAGCTTTTGAGCAACGAAGCTTAAACAAGAATATCAGAAGGAGAGTGAGATAGAGGAGAAAAATGAAAGAGAGAAATAGGAGAGATGTGAGAGAAAATGCAATTTATGGAAAATAGAGAGGAGAGATGAGAGATGAGAGAGGGAAGAAAGAGGAGAGATGTGAGAGAAAAAGCTAAGTCATAGGGAAGAGAAAAGAAACATAGACTAATATGCCACTGAATTGTTTGAGGGCATTTTTGTCCGAAAAATGGGCCAAAAAGTGCAAAAGTACCTCATACAGTATTACGTCTTAGTATAGTTACAATAAATTTCAATTTTTTTAGTATAGTTAACGCAAAAGTGTGACCCTCTTAGTATAGTTATATTTTTTGTAGTTCACTCTTCTCTTTATTATATAAGTTAGTGTATTGAATTAACATATGAAATAGATTGTAACCTAATGGGTGAATAGTTGTTTTGTTCTAGTGGTTACTTGTGTTCGAATCCCACTTGGTCCAACTCTATTGTTTCACCTTCTTTTCCATTTTTTTCATTTTTCATTTTTCAATTTTTATTTTTATTTTTTATTTTTTATTTCACTTTAATCTTATTTACTTTTTCATTCTCTTTGAATTAATGTAGTTGATTTACTTTTCACTTTTTATATTTACTTTAGCTCCAAAATGAGCAAGATATTATGTAATTTTTTAAATTTTAATGAAATTCGTATTTTTAAATTGCATATCAATTTTTTACATCATATACATAAAATATTCACATTTTTAAATTTATATGAATAAGAAAGAATTAAAAGAAATAAAACATGAGATCCATAAATAAATATCCACAATTGTAATTTTTTTATATTTAAATTTATTTGTGAACTTGTAGACTTGTTGGCAATAGTATTAAGATTTAAGACTTTTGTTCTACAAATACTTTTTTGTGTTTATCATTAAATTTTAATATTTTCTATATAATATATATTTAACCATATATATATATATTTAACCATATATATATATATATATATTTGCTACAGTGTTTAAGTCCAGTCGGTTAAACATGAACCGAGTTTGATTTTTAAAATATTGATTAGAATTGAGGAAAATAAGTTTATTCCCCTAGAAATAAGTTTTGTTAAAACGACAGCAGTCATACTAATTGTATGACGTGTATATTAACTTCCAGAATAACTTACTCTTGCCCACTTTTTAAAATATATTTAATTTGTGTTTTTTGGTCTTCTAATAATTATAGATGTTTACAACACATAATATTGGTATAATAATACTTATGGCTGACCCGGCCCACGAAGATGCTCAAATCATTGTTTGGGATTATTAATATGGGAAAGTACCATTTTTCATTTTATCTTTGGATATATTAATAAAAATAATTACATGACGATACCCTTTCCGCCTCCACTGCTCCTTGGATCACCACTTGGCTAGCTGCATTTCTAATAACTATTCCAAGCCCCACTCCTTCACCATTTACCACAGCCGCATTATAAGGATCTATGCGCTAGCTCGAAGCACTCTTAATGACTGAGGATCTTCTGTTGCGATTGGTATAACTCAGAGTCGACCTCCATCATCCTCTGTGTCCCGGAGTTGGGGGATCACGAATTGTTCCAAATTACTCGTCAGCTCGTATTCAATTTGGACATATTTCTGCTATTCCATAGAATTGGATTGAGCTTGAATAAAACAAGCCTACTTATGCATAAAAAATAAAATAAAATGAAATATAAACAAGAAAACACTGAGACTCATAGCAGAAAATGATAACTTCAAAAGTATCATCACTAATTCGTAATCAATGTGTAAACAAACATAAAAGATTATAATATGGGCTTTACTCCTCAGTCCTCAACAACTACTGTCACAACATCATTACATTTCATTTCTCTGCCCAAATATCGCTCAGTACTTCCATCTTTCTTGTTCCTTTTTATCTGAACTGGAATTAATTATAGGGAACGCAAGTTTTTTTAGCTTTATTTATGTGCCGATATACCTTATACGCAATAGGTTTATTAGTGGTGAATTCTCTGTCTCTCTCCTCGTGAAAGAAGTATTGAAATGGGGGGTTAAGCTGCGTTCTTTGTTGCCTGTATAGCTATCTATTGTGGGGTTGATATAGAGAGAGACATGTCAAGACTGAACATTTCAATTTGAATTAGGGGTAGAGTTGGCGAAAGCTGCGGAGTGGAAGAATTAATTAATAAAATGGGGCCATTACGCTGCGTTTTGCGCGCAGCTTTTGCGGCAGCATTGTGGCTGCAGTGCCGAGGAGGGAAAATGGGGCGGCAGCCGTGAACTCAGCACTGGGCTCGGCTAAATGCGGCGCTGCAGCGGCCATGCAACGTTTGCACTGCGGGGTATCCGACTTTCAAATTTACTGTCTAAAGATAGGACAAAATACAAATTACCTTTCTTAATTCGAAAAAAATCACAAAATACCCGGACTTGAAAAAATCACATTTCAAGAATCTGGACATAAATTTTGTTCCCAAAATGTTCCTAAACCCTTCGAGGGTATAAATGTCCCTTTCACTTTATTTCAGCTGACATTTTAAAATATCATAACAAATACTTAAGTATAAACAAAATATCATAACAGATACCTAAGTGGAAAAAAACATGGAAAATATATAATTAATATTTTTATAATTAATCCTTCTTGCTAATTTCTTTAACTCCTTGTTTTTCATTGATTTCCTTAATTCCTATGATTAATTATTTATTTTATTATTAATTAGAGATATTAAATATTTATTACAATTGTCAAGAGTAGTATACGACAAACACTACAAAAAAAACGGGCTTTACCGAGCACCGGAATGCTCGATAGTAGTAGGTTTATGCTCGGTGAAACAACTATA
>JAYDZE010023657.1:0-27805 GCA_034509125.1 Monilaria moniliformis
TCCACCCGAACTCAGGGACGTCGTCAATCCGACAGAAGAAAAATTTCTTCTGCCAGTTCGAAACCTTTGACGACGTTGTGGCCCTGATACCAGACCCCGGACGAGGCGACAGATAGAAAGAACCATTTAAGTTCTTGAAAGAAAAAAAACTAAGTATAAGATTTACAGAAAAAGGGATGTCGAGCTTATGAGCCTCAACCCCCAGACAGACCAGATGCCTAAAAGTGTTCGGCATTATCTGCCCCAAAGGAAGTTCGAATTTCCGGAGCAGATCGCCAAACACACTCGGAAGAGGAAAACGAAGACCGAACCTAGGGGTGATAATCGGTCCAGTTAACAGGAACCGAATATCCGGGTACCCGGTACCGGATTTACCGAAATTTTAGGAACCGAAACCGGAACCTGATTAGTTTATCCGGTTCCAGTTCCGATTCGGTACCGGTTCTCCCGGTTTACCGGTTATGGAACCGGTTTTCATATTTATTTATTTATTTATTTATTTTTTTTCAGCCTAATACAATTTTTGCCTAACGAAAATATTTATATCAAAGTCATTACAATAATATGAAAAATAGGATGCCAAAACTGTTAAAGTGTCTGCATGAAATCCTCTTTAATAGGTGATGCTACTATGTTGCTATCTTCAACCTCAATATTCACTGGCACTGGTATAAAGAAGTTTAACAGAGAGTAGGAATCAAGATAGCAATGTGGATATAAAAAATTAATTAAAAATCAAAATCCTAATTTAAAGGAATAGATTAAAAGGATTAGGAACATCTCGTCCTCACTAAGAAGAAAAATACCACTTGACTCTCGGTAAATAAAGACATTGAAAACGCCCACAAACGTGTCGTTGCCTCACAGTTAAGGAATTGAATTTCACCGGAGTTTTCAATTTCAGGTTTGTCATCCTTCTTTTTAATTTTCACTACTTTCTTAATCCCCAAAGTTTGATTGATTTGAATTTGCTTTGTTATAAATGATTCCAGGGCTTAATTTCGACAATATACCACCGTATCGCAGCGCCATAATCTTGAGACTTTAATAAAACACATCGAGTTCTACGTAATTGATTATTTGTTGGGCAGATTTGCAACTAATATTGTATGCTAAAGGAAGAATTTGATACCTCTAGAAGACATGTGGATTTAGCATCAGCTATCTTATCTATTTATCCTTGGATAGTGAAATTGCAGTTTTAACCACCGATCATGATTGAATTTAGATTAGTTGATTGATTACTTACTACTTTGGTTTCTGAAGAAGATTGTGTAATTGGCTAAAATCCCAAAATGTTTCAGCATTGCATGACTTTGCGCTCGACATGGCAATTCTTGACCTCAGGTTTTCTAGGAGATTGGTGATTGTATGTCGAATTATAGGGAATACTCGGTGCATTTTTGTTTAGATGGAATCCGTGGTATGCACTATGCAGGCAGGATAGCTGCAATATAGTAATGCATGAAATAAAAGAACAGAGAGAAACTGCTCCTTCGTATGCAGGCAGTAACCAATGTCTTTGGCTGGACTTCTCAGATGATATTAGCTCCAAGTTTCTATATCAATACTGATGCTATAAATAGTATTCTTGCAAATTTTGATTATGTTTACATTGCTTAAGGAATATTATAATCATCTGAGTGAGTAAGTGATGCTGTTGCTAATAATAAAAAATGGCAATTTATGATCTCCATCTGTGCTATCATAATTTCCCTTAAAGGAAGAAAAGCTAGAGAGACAGATGGCAAGGGGTTAAGACTTTCCTTAGTCTCCACAAATCATGGGATCTTTTAACCTTTAGGCAAGCACTTTAATGGAATGATCAAGAGGTGCTCTTGATCGTACTGCTGGCTAGTGTGTCATAATAAGGATTTTTTTTGGGGGTGCGGGGGAGGTAGGCTAGTTTTATATAATAGCCTGTTAGTATGCTTGATCTATAATTAATCTCTCTTACCATGAACTTTATATGTCATGAGCTTAAATACTTCTATTTTATTTTATTATAATTTGTTTAATCTTTTAGTTTTTTGCTTGAGCTTAGATGCGATGTTCCTCTACTGTGTCATGAGTATCGGTAACAATTTCTTGACATAAATAATGCTAAAGAAGCTTTTATCCTTGAGTTACTGACTATATATATGCATTCATCACTACTTCTGTTGTTTAAATACATAATTTTTCCCAAAATTCTTTGTATAAAATCAAGTAACCTTCATTTGGGTACGTTTTACATCCAGTGTTTTCACTAAATCTAAAAGACTAAGCTATGGCAAACCAAAACCTATAAGTTGAAGATGCAACATTTCCACATACCCTAATTATGAGAAGAAATGAAGATGCAACTTTTGTGAATGTCAAATGCTGTTAAGGTTAATTACAAAACCAGAAGATAAAATTCAACAGATTCTATCTACTCTAATTATGAAAAGAAAAATTAAAAGATGGCTGCGTTGATTACCTATGATGGATCACACCCCGGAAAATTTAGCCATTCATCTACATTCACATAAGTGGTATCTTCTGTATCAGTTGTGTCGCCACTCAAGTTGTTCTGTAAACAAGCATTTGATGTAGTGAAGCTGGCGTCACATGCCATATCTTGGGGTAGCAAATTCATAGGCCAGACAGGTTGGACAACACCACTGATGTACAAGTGAGATGGAGGTGCATTTGTGGCCTCAGTATGAGTTTGGTATGGCTCGAAAGTTATGGAATTTTGTTGTGATAGAGACTGTTGTGGTGCCATGGTTTGAACATTCTGTTCTTGCAGAATTGACATATTGGTACCAGCACTACTAAATGGATCTATAGCACTGAGATGTTGATTATCAACTTGTTGCATCAAAGTCCTTGTAGCATCTAAAGAAGAGATCTGATTGCTGAAATAGTTCAATGAAGATATGGCTGCCGGCATGTTTGTGATTGGTTGGAACAAGGTTATATCAAAATTTTGAGAAACCATTGTTATCAACAGTGTCAGGTGCTGTTGGTGTCCTTCCCCTAATGATGGTGGTGGCTGTGTGGGTTGAGATCTTGAATCGCCACATCCTGAAGATGAGGCTATGGTTGGCTTACCATTTCTAGTGTTGCCTCCGATTGGGATAAGCCTCAATCTGCCCCCCACGGTCCACTGCCGTTCGCATGTCCTGCAATGGCGTCAGGGCTGCGTGAGGCTATTGTTGTTGAAGTAGCGAAATCTAGTATCTAGTGAACCACATCGAGGGCATTCCAGGGGGGTCTGTGGTTGCTTTTGTTGTTGCCGCGCTTCTGCTCTTGATTGCTCCATTTCTGTTTGTTGTCTGTCTCCTTCTCTTTACTCAACGCTCTCAGTTTGTGAGTTGTTGCTGTGCTATTAGCTCATATTTATCTAAAAAATGTTAATACTTTACTGTGTAGATTTGAAAGCATCTTATTTTGGTTATTGAAATCCTTGGCATGTAAATATTAATATGATTACAAGATCTAGATGTGTGCCGATAAAAAGGATTATCGGGCTAGTAAAGAGGAAAAGATCAATAAAGGCATGCATGCTATGCGACTATGCAGTCTGCCATTAGAGATAAGATTTTCGCATTGCCAGATTTTCCATGGATTATGAAAATTAATTGAATATGACGTGCGTGTGTCTATTTATTTTTAGTTTTTCTATGTACCTTCACTTTTCCTTTCACAGATGAAGCCGTTTGACCTTTACTCCAGCACCCTTTCTATGAAAGTAGTCTGAACTCATTATAATCTCAATTCTCAAAGGAATAGCCCATTTTATCTTATGGTGTATATGTCTTTCATGTCATAACATAATTTTTTAAAATTATAGTTTATGAAGCATATAATGGGTATATCGCCTTTACTTATTAAATAACTTCAAAGTGAATAGCAAGTTGAAGGGAATGGCCTAGGATTTGCCTGTCATGTACACTAAACTTGTATGAATTTGCGGGATCATGAAACATGAATAGATCCTATTTTTTAGGTAATTTTATGTCTCGCAGGACAAAATTGGGCTTCTAGTTGCGAAAATAACTTAACTAACCTCTTGTAACTTTCTACTCAATGTGTAGACACTCAGAAGCTGAAGCTGTGCATATAAAAGGGAATCAAGGAATGCCTATTCCTTGACCATGTGGCCGTGAAAAAGGTTAGCAACACTGACTTCGGGAATATCTCTGAATGTCAAAACCTGATCTCACAAATGCCGTACCTGATTACCTTGAGGTACTTTGGTCCTTGTTGCCTCCAGTGTAACCTAGAAATAGAATCACCTGTAGCTATTGTTCTAATTTAGGGCTGTCGAGCAGAAAGTCACAGGTGTGGCTTGATTAATTATGCACCCCCCTGTGATGCTTATCTTTTGATATTTAGTCGTACACCTTCCCTTTAGTTGCAGAATAGATTTAATACATATATGCAGTTTAAGTTTCTTCTTCTATGCTCTCCTTCCTCATCCCAGTTTGCAAAGGAGAATGGTATTGATATGATATCAGTGATAACAACAACTGTTGGTGGTCCATTCCTCACTCCTACAGTCCCAACATGCCTTCAAGTTCTGCTTTTGTTAGAGAGATGAAGCGAGGTAGATGGATGTACTGGCTGAACTCAAATGAAAAGGAATTATGTTTATAATGTGTAACAAAGATAACTCTTTCCTACAAGGAAAGCCCTCTTTCCTTCACGGAAAGCCTCGGCAATGCCGTTCAATACAATAATTCAACGATGTCCTCTCTAATCTCAACTCACAATTATATATGACTTTTCTACTTGGAATTGCAAATGACAAGAAAATGATAATACTATTAATAGCTAATAATAATGACTGCGCTGCCACTCTCTCCATGATCAAGAAACCGCCATCCACTGCTTCAAAGAGTCAGAAACATCTCCCTTATTTCCATTAAGGGCCAGCAGCAATAAAGACTCTTGTACCTCCATTATCTCCAATGCGTCTAGTGAATACTTCTCCATTATTAACTGCTGCTGCATTAATGCGTCCCTGCTCGATGCATATTAGCTTTCCCCCTCTAACAGGTATCTTCATAATTCATTAAATTCACCTCTCAAATCGGATATTGGCTATAAAAAAATCTAACTAAGCTTTGAGATTTCCTTATGAAGACTTTGAAATAGCAAGTGTTCCGGACATGCTACCCATATATGACTTCTGATTTTCACTAGAACTGTTTTTCTCCTAGAACATATGTAGAGCATATAATCTTCTCTTTCCTTTGCTGATCAATATCAAAACTATATCACATAAGTTTCTTAATACTTCTGTGATTCATTTAGGTGATCCGAACTTGCTCTCTACATTTGCTTCTGTGAACTCACGAATGGGATCCATTGCTTTGATTCATATAGCAGACATGCAATGCACATGTATTCCTTACGGAGCATACGGATTCTGAAGGTCGCTACCTATGCTGAACTCAGAGTTGTGTAGTATCCGAACTGATTGAGCTCCTCAGAAAAGAGTACTCTTGTTCATTGCACTCAGGTTGCTCAGTACTTATAGAGATCATCCTAAAATGTTTCTGGAACTATCTAATTTAGTCTTTCGTTTGTTTTCTGTTCATGTTATAGGATTGACAGCATCGAGCAGGACTCAGTCCCTAGCATAATCTCTTTGAAGAAGATTAGAGACATGGGATTTGAGTTCAATCATAGTGTTGAAGATATTATCTATCGAACTGTCAAGAACTGTGTGGATCATGGCTTCATGTCACCCCTTTAGAGGTCATAATAATACAGGTATGTATGAAAATGTAGATAAACAGGATATGTTGCTGGATTGCGAATTTGGATCAATAATATGCAGCCATAATTGTAAGTAGAATTTCAAAATTATGTTTAGATAATAAATAAGTTCTTATGGCTTGGATAAAGTAAAAGGAGGTTTGTGTGGTCATATCTTTAGATCATTGGACAAACGCTGTTGATTATGTTTTGATGTAATAATTATATACCTTTATCTTTGATCAAGTCAATAATTGCATGAGAAAAGAAAACAGAGCATTTCAGCAATTTTCAGTTCTGACATGGAAAATTTCGGCTAAAATGAAATTATTTTGCCTCTTATAATGGAATAGCATGAAGATAACATATAAGCCCGTCTAGCTCAGTTGGTAGAGCGCAAGGCTCTTAACCTTGTGGTCGTGGGTTCGAGCCCCACGGTGGGCGTGTTATATTACATTTCAAGAATTTACTGATGCGGTAATTGTTTTTATTCTACCACTTCCTTTTCGGAACGACGTCGTTAGCTCCCGTTTCTCTCGCTCTCTTTTCCAAAGCGTGAATTAAAGTAGCTTCACAGTTACCCGCCTATTTTGGGTTTTGCCTTTCCTCCCATATTGGGCTGGATTAATGTTGCGCATTAGGAGAAGACAATCAATCTGCAGTCGCAGAGATCTGAAATTAGCTAATCGTCGCCGTAGAGTTAATGTAATGCGTTTGATGTGATTCAGGGGCTCTGTTCTGTTGAAAGGCTTTTCTGGTGCTCACGGTTCTGATTGACCCCTAGTTTTGTTGCCGGAGCTCCCTGATGCTTAGAAAAAGGCTGCTTTTTTTGTTTTTTGGCACACGAACTTGTGAACAAAACTCAGCAGTTTGAATTGCAGCTGGCAGAGGTGAAGATGCCTCGACGCTGAACATTTGGCAGCAGAAACTAATATTTGAAGTTTGCTAATCAGTACTGTTTGTATCTCCAATTTGTAAATGGGCCAAATTGACAATCATTGTCTACTTTCAACATTCAGAACTGAGAAAAATTTAGATTAGACTCGTGCAATCTTGATGAGGGCACCAACTGCAGCAATTGGGTTTGGGAACATGATTCATATTCATATTTATTTATACATAAATCCGGTGGTGTCGTTTCTTTTTGTAGATGTGATTCTTTTGGTATTGCTTCATTTCAGGATTTGTCGAGTTACTTCGTTGTTGCAATCTTTAAACACTTTGAATTTCATTGACTCAACGTATGGGATCCACTACTTGATATCAATGAGTCTGGTTGTTCAAAATCTTTAAATCCGTCTCAACGAGGGGGGAAACTATTCAGCTTCATATTAGTAAACTAAGCTGGCTATGTTTCCATGCACCAATCTACTTAGATCTGCCAGACAGAATGAGTAGTTCATTATCCGCAGATAAATGCAACTAGCATTGCCAACTCAAGGCCCTACATGACGATATATCGACCAAGTTGAAACTTGATTTACCTTCCTATCCATCAATATCGTTCGCTTAATTTTGAAGTTTATATCACAGTTTTTTTTTAATGGATTGTAGCACCACATAACAAAGAAAAGAAACAGTACTTCAACATATGTGGGATGTACTCTATATTCTAGAGGGGTTATATTTCTTTATACATTACACCAGACATGTTATATTTTGGATCAGAGGATGAAGTACATGCATCTTGATATATCAAGCAAGATAACAGCAGGCAGTGGTACTACTTCCCAAACAGTTTCCTGCAGTGCCGCTTTGGCCAATCACCCACATCCATAGCGTCACCTGTGATCACCTCATTTATCAGGTCTTTGAAAATCTGGCGTTCAATGTCCAGCACCAGAGCGGGAACCTCACCACGGTAATCTACCCAATTTTCTGAATTATGCATCATATCTGCAGTTAACAGTCTGGTCGTTTCATCTTCCTCATCAAGATCGCAATCTGATATCCTGCACAGACGGTCCATCTCCAAATGTATTTCTTGCAACAGCCCCTGCGGACTTGCCCGTTTCTTTTCCGCTGTATATAATCTGCTTGAAGTGATTTTGCGGACTAGTATTTCATCTACCAGATCAAAAATCATCTTTCTCTGGATTCTCTTGTCCAAATTTATCTTGTCATTCTTTTCAATGACAACTCCATTTACTGCCTCCCTGATGTCCTCTGTTTGTTCTAGGACGTGAAACATGTCTGGATTGATCAGATGGTGCGAGGAGAAGAGCTTCTCAGTCGTTGAGATAACGCTCGAGTCTTTGAGGAGCCCGGATGTCAGTAGTATCTTATTAATGTATCTATAATCAGGATTGAGGCTGTCATTGTGATTTTCAGCAGCTCCATCAGGTTCCTTGTTCAACTGTGTAAGCTCTTGAACTGAGTTTCTCCTGTGTTCTAACTTCTGGTTGTACTTGAAACTATAATTCAATTTTGTGCAGTCCATTATATGATTTAGATTCTGAAGACACCATTCTGCTTCATCAGGACTTTGGCTCTCATCTTTTATTCAGTCCAAGAAAACACAAACAATAAACCAGTCAGATACTGCTTCCAAAATCTTGTGTAGATAAGTAATGAAGTACAAATGTCAAATCTTATCATGCATGCTAGTTCTCTGATATCCTATACACACACTTTCCTGGTGACATTAGCCGATTGTTTAACTTCATATTAACTTGGCAATATGACAAACCTTGATCTAGGACCATTTACTATGTAACTTGTTTCTGTAATTTTAAAAGAATGATAGCACACTGTACTGCCAAAAAAGACAGAAATGTCACAAGGGACTATACAGATGTCTCTGATATTCATCATTCTGCTCTAGATATTCTAGTGTTTGGCATTGAAATACATAGACAGGCATCATGCTTCGATGATTTAAAGTTCAGTACTACCAACTATCACTACTCTGTATTACTAATCTCAGTTCAAGTAGTTTCCACCAAAGAGCTAAGATATCTGGTAAATGAGGAATAGTCTCCTAGCTATTAATGTCTGACGCATGCTAAATCTTGTACATGTGTTGGAAGTGCATCAAGCCAAGTCTTAACGTACTTGTAATATTGTTCATGTGGCTCTTGTTTTTGATGATTTAGGTAAAAGTTCCAAATTGTTATACCAAACTTTAATTAAGAAACAAAGATCTCTTATCAAGTTTATAAGTTTTGAAGCTTGATATTAGGATAGTACTGAGAGAAATGGAGCTATACCTTGAAAAATTGTTGTTATTTTCTTTATTGGAGATGGTGAATCTTCACAATAGAAAGTATTGTCAAGAACTGAGATCGGGCTAGGCTGTTCCAGCATGGTTACGGCACTTTCAACTGTTGGCATGTCTTCTCTAGTTGTTGGCACAAGATTCTGAAGGCAAAAAAGGAAACTTGTTAGTGAACAAAAACTAGCTAATTATACAAGTTTGGCATACTCTATTTTGCACATACCTTATCTTGTTGAGTATTTGTTTTGATTGAGCGAGCTAGACTTGTCACCTCTGTTTCCGACTGTGAGACTCTGCTGTTGTTGCTTTCTGATACAACAGAAGCTGTGTCACCTTGGTAACTCGAGTATCTTGTCTCACCACTAATCTCGCTCATTTGATCATCATTCAACTGCTGATCCTTTGCTTTCACTCTATTTTTTCTGCTCTGAGAGCCTTTTTCCGTGATTTTCTTGCTGCCATACTTTCTGATCCTCCCCAATTCTGCTTCTGTCTTGGGTGGATTTTGTTGTAATCTAGGACTCAATGCTCCAGAACTCCTACCAGGAGTAATGTAATTTTCTACTTTCATGCGTGGAGTTGTTGTCAAGACTCTATCTAGTTCTGAAGAGCTCCAAGAAGTCTTCTTTTCAGTAGAAAGAAGATGCCGACCTTGATTCTTGACTTTTCTATTCTCTGGTGTGAGATTGTTTACTTTTTGGCTGTGAACTGAACTTTCCTTGTGATATTTGGGGGTCCGAGTTTGAAGATTCTGCAGATGTGGTGTTTCTGCTGTGGAGACCCGAGCAGGAACTGAAAGTTTAACTTTCTCCATCACTTTTGCTGGTTTTACGATCACAATAGAATCTAATTGCTCTGGAATGCAAGGCTCCTTCACCGTAGGATGGCGAAAAGTCTTCTTGTTCTTCCACATTGACAACTTGGAATTCTGATGGGGGCAGCTTTCTTCCAAACATCCTCTCCTTTGCGATGTGATCTGTGCAGCTTCTCCTCTTTCATCCTCCATCTGTGCTCTTGTTTTCTGCATTGCCTCAAGTATCTGTTTAAGAGCTCTGAGGTCCTTACCTGACTTCTTGAATTCAAGTTCTGTTATCCTCTTCTCAATCTCACCATAAACTGAAGTTTGATGCAGGGTACTTGTGGCAACTTTTCTACTCTTGGAAGCCACTTTCGGAGAACCTTGATTGGAATCTTGTTGCCTCGAGGGAGCTGGTTCCACCGGAAACCTTGAAACTGTGGTTGGTTTCCTGACGGGATTGGCGCTCTGCGATTTTGATGATGGCGAAGCAGGAGTATTTTGTGAAACACGGGGAGAATGGTTCACTTGATTTTGCTTGTTGTGCTCCTCTGCTGGCTGTGAAAGAAATGCTTCTTTTATGCATGACTTCATTGTTCGAGTCCTGATCTCATCTGTGGAAATGGTGCCAGGGAAAAAATCCAAACCCATTAGCCTAGCTACGACACTGTATGTTCGTTGATGGCTTCCAAGCTCTTGATTCGATTGGAGAACTTGACTGGATTTCTCATTATCCACTTGCAGTTCCCTGCCAAGAAAGTTCACTCTCGACTCAAAGGCCTTCATGGAATTGGTTTTGCTGTCTAAGGACAGTCTTGGCAGTTCTTTGTGCTTCATGGCCGACTTATACACCTCCCGTGATTCTCTTCCATCGTAAGAGAAGCGAGGAAGTGCAAGACGCTCGTCCTTGGCATGAGCACGAGGCACTCCACTTTGACCTGCAGCTTTCGGCTTCTCAGTTTTGTATTGCTGCAAGGGCCTAGGGGAGTCGATGTGTTTCATCACAGTCCCTCTTCTTTCGTCATTGTTCTGGGATTTGATGGACAAACTTCGTACTTCTCTGTGCATGGAGTCCTTCACTACATCTCGAAGATCATGTGATCTGATGCCCTGAGCTGATGAAGGCTGGCATTCTTTTGAAGATGTGGTTTGAAATGGACTTTCAGGGATACTGATTTGTCTTAGTGAAAGTGTTTCTGGCTGCATAGCTCTATTGAAATCGAGTGATGAGAATGTTGATGAGCATGAAGAAGATGAAAAGGAGGCTCGGGATGATTCACTGGAGATTCTTGGTTTCTCTTTTTTCATCTCCATACCCTTTTCCTGAAACATGTAAGTCGTTTGGTTACCTCTAAAAGTAATACTCCCTATATTCTATTTCAATAGGCCATCTTACTTTATTTGGACGTCTCATTTTAATACGCCACTATCTAAAATGCATATTCAATACGTAACAAATACCCCAATATAATTCATTATTTACATCATATGGCATTGTGGCCCCATTTATTTTCTTTTTCCCCTATTTTATAAATTCTCTCTGTTACTTTTTGGATAAATACACTCTCAATAAAGATCATCTTCTTTCTCCTATTTTATTATAAACTGCTAGTTTCTTAACATTCGTGCCCAGACCTTGAAGCCTATTCTATGACGGAGGGAGTATTAGATAAATGGTATAGACAACCATGAAAGGAACACAAAGGAAACGTGTCTTACCATGACGGATTTTGTTGCATATTGCTGCTCCATTTGGTGCTGCCCACCTTCAGAAATAACAAAAGGTGCACTCAATATTAGCAAAATTGTAAGTAAATAATTGGTTCGAATGCGATATAATTAATTGCTCTTATTTGCAGAATTCTTGGAACTGATCGATGATGCTAAACTATTTTGTAGTCTTAGTATTCTTTACCTAAATTCATCTATCCTTGCGTATGCCTCTGCTTTCCAGTATTATCTTTTCTTTAAGTAGATTCCCATAACTAACTTCACATTTTTTCATGTAACATTTTCACATAAAAGTGCTAAATTATCTGACATCTAACAGTGACATACACAACTAGGAGAACTTAATTTCGTTCTTGGAAAAATCAAATAATTTCCTCTGCTATTAGAGAGACTATGAATTGAAGCTGAAATAATAAATTCTTGTAATCATGAATGCATATATATTCTGGAGTTTTTTAGATTGAAACTTAAGGATTACCTTGAAGCAGCCTTTTGCTGCTGCAGCTGCTAATACGCCTGCTCGTAATGAAATGGTGACGGTCAAATATTTGAAAAATCCCATTCATGCATCCCATCTGCTTCCGAAGATCTCGGTTTTCATCTCGTAGAGACATCTTCTTGTCCACTCTCTCTGCTATGCCTCTTCAATAACTTGTACAGTCTCTAATATTATTGTGAAGTTGAGTTACACCCAAAAATGCTACCTAGTTCGAGAACACAAAAAATTTAAATCATGCATATACAATACATGCAGGGATAAACTTCCAACACATGCATCATGGATAAGTAGCTTCAGTTTTAGGATGTCTCTTGTCAAGAAAAAGGTTTGGAGTTACAATCTATCTGTCGCTTAAAGGATATTAGTCTTGTCAAGTAATTCTAGTTTTTGGCCTTCATGAAAACTTCTGAGAAGAAAAAAGAGAAGATAGTGCACTTACAGAGAAGGTGCAAATCATTTGTTTGATGACTCAGGATCACTGGTCTAAAAATGATCACTTTTTAAGTTCTAGAGATCAAGGCAGACAATGTGCTTTGTTGAATGCCACCACCAACTTGAAGAGACTGAACAATGAACCTAGATCCCAATTTCTTACCCTCAATGTATCAAACAGCAATTTTAATGGGAAAAACAAAAAAATCAAGAAAATATGTTATTGCTTTTGGGTTTTTTCCACAGAAAAGAATAAGGAAATATAAGTTTGTATATCTTTTGGCTCTCAAAAAAAGCTGCTGGATTTAGAGGCTGTAGTGTGTAGAGAGAATGGGTTATTTATAAAACCAGGTTGTTTATTTAATTGTTTAAGGTAAGAATGTGGGTCAGATCTAGTGTGAATATGTGGGACATATTCTCTTTTTTTGTGAGTGATTATTTTCTTGAAATTTCCATGTGGACAGTATGAGGTGGGGTGGGTCTGAGTTCTGGCACCAGGACCTCTCTATATGGGCATGTGGGCTCTGTCAGTAATGCAAGAAAGTGGATTGGTGCACTGGCAGTCCCTTTGAGTCTAAACCTGTTTTTTTCTTCCCAATCATCTAGAAAGCAACATGAACTTTTTTCTGAATAAAGCAGTTTGCATTTTTGAAATCATTATATGTATCTACTTCATTTCTTGAGTTTTTTATTTGATTTTCATTTCTTGATTTTTCATTGTGGGATTTATCATGTATGTGCGCTGTGCTGTGTGCATTTTGAATTGTGATATAGAGTTGAGTATCATCATCATCAGTTGGCCGTAATAAATACTTGCTGCAAACACTTCCAAACTGGGCTAGCTAAAGTTATTATTGGGTGGTTGAAATTTAATCTTCTGTCTCATATTACTTCTGCTGCCATAAAATAGTTTAGCAGTTTCTGTACAATGTCGTTGAAACTATTGAATGCTAGATTTCTCATCGGAAGGTTCGCTTAGGAGTAGAACTTCATTCTCCAGCCCCACTCACTTGGTACTAGCCGTGATGTGCACGACAAGGGGCCGATCGTGATTGGCCCCGCGGTCGTTATAGATTAAAACCTAGATTAATGGTTCATAGTTAGGGCCTTCGAAATACAAGTCACCCATATGGTCGTTATATTATTAAAACCTACAGTAATCACATTAATGTACGATTGTTTTCTGGTTAACGTATTCTTTTAAGAGGAAAGAAAATATTTGTTTTATTTTTGAACTTTTTCTAAGATTCTTGATGATGAGATATTGTTTTCTGAACTCACAGTGTGCGTATTCTTCACATATATTTGTATATCAATTCAAAGACTGTCCTTGCAGTTTGGCATCTTCCCTCTGTGTAAGAACTGTAAATCTGTGTCAGTTTAAGCCTTTCATCAATAAATTGCAACTTTTTTACATATGTTGTCCGATTATTAGGTAACATCAATTCAAGATCATCAAATTCATATGGGCACAGATTACATTATTATTATTATTATTTTTTTTTTTTTCCATTTCAAGAAGGTTTTGATAAAGTTTATGCAAATCTCATTTTTGTATGTGCTCACAATCATCTGAAACTTTAGTGTACTTAAGGAGATTGAAAGTATTATATCAGACTATCTTACGGGATCCAAAATTGGCAAAATTACAAATATACTACGGAATATGGACTTGGGACTTGGGTTCCTTGTGACGGATATTGACTCATTTGATGAAATGAGTTTTTTGAAAACATAAATAGATAAAATAATGCAGTTTTGCTGGAGTGAAGAAAGAATTTGAGCAGTATTGTATGTGAGCAAAAAAAGTTGTACACCAGGAAACACTATTCAGGGTATCGATGATGAGGATATAGCTGTTTTTTGGCTTATGCCTCTGCATATTTTGGGACATTATGGTTCCCCACCTTATCAAATATAGTCAAGAAATTGCCTACTTGTTACCCTTCACTAATTAATGCCTTGTCTTTTAAAAAAAAAAATATATATATATATATATATTTTATTTTGTCAATTTCACAGACCAAGTGCCTAAAATATTTGAAATTTGAAAAAAATACTAATAATCAATCTGTATGGTGAGTATAAATTATGTAGAAGAATATTGAGGTAGTTGCATTTAGTTTGAAGGCTGAGTTCACTATTACTACTTTGCTAGTTATATACATACACTATGCGGCTTTTCTTTTATGGGTTGACGGCCTAACCAAAAAAACTGTAATATAACATGGGTGCATGTTATTTTGCAAGGCGCAGGCGCCTAATGATTCGGCTTCTCAACTTCATCGTCTTATATTAAGCCTTGATAGTTATTTGTAAAATTGCATGTTATTAGCAATGCGTTTCACTAATTATATTATATTGATAGCATGCCCTACTACCTGCCTGCTCTTTTACGAACTATGATCTTGTGTGTGCTGTACATGGATTATTCATGTTTTATTAAATACACATAAAAATATTGAATTTAACTAATAAATAATACATCAGTTCTAGCATTGAAGAATTTTAAATGCAAATGAAATATTGTCTTATATATCATTTATGGAATCTATATATAACTTAAAATTAGTACACTATACGTACCTTGAAAGATAAACCAAGATATGATAGTATAGGTATAACTAAAATTTATATGAATACACATTTTTATGATAATAATAATAATAGATAAATATAGTATGTCATATCACACTATTAATTGTTCTTAATTAAATATATGAGCAAATCTAAGAATAGGTATACACGTTCAGTTGACCAACTCTTTCCAAATTATAGTACTAGTTGATTAATGAGTAGCATGAGTTAATATATCAAAATAGTCATTTTCATAATGTATAAGTACAAACTAGTTATAAAGATAAAATAACCCATTATTTAGCTTAAAGTATGGATTTACCCTCACTTAGCGAATTCGAGATTAAAACTATTTTGATTGTTAATTATCATATTTAAAGAATAATTGACAATTAAAAATATTGACGGAGAGCTACATGGGGCTTGGAAGGCCCGTGGCCTCCCCAGCAACTTTGAAAAATTCTAGAAGTATATAGTAATTTTGTATTTTAATTATATTTTTTAAAATATTATTATTAAATTAGCTAAATTTGAGAATCTAAAAATTTGTCTTTCGTTGTAATAAAAATAGGACTTTTCAAGTTATGATAAATTTCTTTAAATTGTGACTTTAATTTGTGTTTTGATTTAAAGAAAAATCTTGTCGAAAAAGCTGTGAAATGTCTTCTTAGCCCCCCAGCTTAAAGTGTTTGGCTCCGTCAGTGCAACTAAACCTATTCATGGTCGTGAATTATGTGTCAAAATGATAAGGGGCTATTTTTTATTTTTGTAGTAACTAATTTTTATCTTTTTACTTTTCTTTAAGTTTATAAAAATTTGCAACCGCTATCTTTGATCATGATAGATAAATTATACATAGATAATTAGGTGTGACAAACTCAATCTCATACCAATGAAGATGTGGTAAGATTCCAAGAAGAGACTTTTAACTTAAGAGGTATATACTTGTCGTAAGATTCCAGTAAGAGACTTTTAACTAAAGAAATATTTACTTGATCAGTAAGTCGTTCTAAAAGAAGTAGTCCACTCTAATTAATAGTATTACATGGTACATAAACTTGGATATTGATTTGATTGGTAAGTGCGGGAATCTTTGATGCATATTGACTCCAAGCCTTTCAATTTTCAAATCATACATATCTCAATTACTATCTCTAATAAAGTAAAATTAAATTCTTTTCCGCGTCTCTATGCCTGCGACCCATAAATATCCGAATCTCGATCTTATCGCCATTTTTATTTTATTTTTAAAAACATTAGCAAAATGGAAAGGGGGCAAGTGGATAGCTTTCTATAAAATAAATGGGATATAGGATGTGATTGCCAAGAAAGATCCACACCAACTTCAGAATCGATATATATTCTCTCCGATTCGGAATATATATTTCTAATTATCAAAATTTATATATTAAAAAAATAGATAATTTTATTCCTAGTATTTCTAATTAATACATTAAAAGTAAAAAAAAATAAAGAATTTACATTGATGATAAGGATAAAAATAGTAGATATTGTAATATTTTACAATGTAATTCTAAAATAAAACGTTTATTTAGAAATAAAGTGAATTTTTCATACTACTGATTTCATATTTCATCTCATAATACAATTACTACTACATAAAGAGTCACATGCATATAATATCATGTTGGGATTGGAACATGATATAAAATAGAGGATACAATCGTATAACTTACAATCTACACATATTTTCATATGCATATACTCATTATACAATTGTACGTACATATATAGTACAAAAACTGAGCTTTTCATACCTCCTATATGTAATTTTCAAGTTAATTGACTTGACATCCCAAAGAACTAGAAATTTGAATAGAATTGATAGTTGAGGTTGAGAAAAGAGGGAGAGGTGCATGGTCACATGGGATAAAGTAGAAGATATGGCATGAGGGTTGCCTCAAATTCATAAGGCAAAAACAAATTAACCTATCTTAATCAACTCAATAGTTAATACTATGTTCCAAGAAACCCCTACCCCATTACCCCAACATGATTGCCATATGACCCTTTTCCCTCTCCCACCAAATCAACCCACCATTATGCATTTAAATAAAATAAAAAATATATATATTGGGATTTTTTATGGTTAGTCAAGATTGGGATCATTTCCTAATTATTATATTATCATCTCATGCATGTGTATATCATATTAATCAATCTTATCAGTATGGAGAGGTATGAATAGCATTGGGCAAGAAAGGTGTTGAAGATTGAGTGGTCATTAAATAAGGGACCATTATATAGCATCACATGTATATTTTAGAAACTAATTACATAAATGGAGCGAAATAAGTTCTTGATTTCTAGCTCACACTCATTATTGTTGTCATTCAAGTATATGAACCAAACATTTACCGAATTTATATCATGATGATTAATGCATGTATAGTTATTACTTCTCTTATAATTATTAACTATAAAGATCGAAAAATGTTATGATACATGCTTTATACCTTTATTTTAATTCGATTATCTCAAAAATTATTATTTACATCATTAATTCTACAAATTATTTTAAAACCAAAGCTCCATTTCTCTATAACTTCAAATAAATGAATAAATATCAAATTGAGCTTTGATTTTTATGTAATTTGTAAAATTAATAATGTCAATAATAATTTTTAAGAATTAGAATCAAACTAAATGTATATATAAAACAAAATAAATAGCGTTAAACGTGGACTAAACGAGAGCGGTGCTCGGGAATGATGCTCACATAAAGTATGTGGCATAACATTTCTCAAATTTAGAATATTCCAATGTTTAGTATAATTATAAGGGATTGTTTAGAAAAAAATACAGATATCTCCTCGAGGTTTATATATGTGTTCGCTGAAATCGATCAATGCAATTAAATATCAAGGGATATATGTACTTGTAATAATCAATAATATATATTTATCTACATGGCTTGGTAAATAGCCAATATCGAAAAGTATATATAACTTAGTCTAAACGATTTGGAGCCCATTTTACAAACTGAATCTCAAGTCTTCTGTTACGTTTTAATCACTTAATGGGTTCTTCTATTCGTTTATTTCATAATATTACATGCCAACCAGGAAATGAAAAGTAAAATTAGAATTGAAGGTGCTTGATGAGCAAGAATTGTCAAATAAAATATAATTATTGATTGAGAAAAAGTCAAGGAACAATTCAGAGATGATTGCATAGAGGAAATGAGCAAGTCATCTCTGGGCACATGCCAACCTCAAAACACACTCTTTCTCCCTTCACTGTAATCCATTGGGATCTGAAAATCACAGCATTTAATTATACTTAAAGCAAATTAAGACCTAGCTCATCCATAACTTTGAACTACTAATTACCAATTTATTCAGTTTCATCTTCAAATCAAGATGCAATTTGTGTTGGAGAAAAAGATTGGAATAGGGCTATTGGTGGGATCCATGAACATTCTCAAGATTCAACCTTTTCTCTTTTCATTTTTTATTCAACTCTAAATTACTACTTTTTTGTGCTTTGTTTATTGATATGGACTATGTGTAGTCCGATTGTTATAACTAACTAAAACAAAGAGTCATGAGATTTTAGAAAATATCATATGGGATTTCGGAAAAATAATATAAAAAATGAGATTGTACAGTTGCATAAGGAATGATGTCACATTGTATTTTGTGTCAACACCTACTTTCTGTACATCAGGAAAATAATGATGAAGTCTCATGATTATTCATAAAAGTCATGAGTTTTTCATTATTATGACAAAATGGTACTCTGTTCTTGTTTCCTTACTTTTTTTTTTTTTTTGAGCAACACGTTATTTATTTTGAATTTTGAAGGCCCTTCACAAGTTTAGGTCCTTCGTATTTATAAAATTAAGATTATTTGTACTTTATTTATGTGAAGTTTTAATTGCTCGACTGACATAACTTTAATCGGAGAATGTTGAATTGAAATAATTTATTTTCATCTGCCAAAAACAGTTTTGGACTTGAAAAATATACATACTATAATAATTTTAATCTTATACAAAGGTAAATCAAACTATTTGTGAGTTATTTGATGCTTCACTTATAATTTGTTGTGAATTAGTTTAGTAAGATTTGATGAAATAGATAAATCATTTTCAAACTTGGCGATATTAAGCTTGTTAATTAGCTCTAAGATAACTTGTAAACTATAGATTTATTAGTTTGAAGTTTGTAATTTTCTTTACGTTTGAGTTTATATAAATCCATCTTTACTAACTAAAATGATGAATTAATTAACTTCACAAAATATATTAGGTTCGAATAAGCAGTTGGATCAATAATACAACAAGCAAAACTTAAACTTTGAATCACAAGAAAAATGATTATGACTGTATGCGCAGTTAAAATCCATTAGAAACTACAAAAATAGAAAAATATATCTTATAACATATTTATAGTTGACAAACTCTCCTATGTGCGAAGGCCAGGTCGGCCTGGACCCGACCCATGATCTAAACTTATCATATGATTTAAACTTATGACCCATTTTATAAAATTAATTCTTGTTATGAAAAAAGTAATACTTGTAATGTATAAAAATGATTATTGTTATGAATAAGACCCCTTTTGGTAATCATGATAAGATATGACAAAATAGTTAAATCATGATATGATTTAAGATAAAAGGAGTGATAAGAATCAAGATAATGATTTAGTAGTATTGTTTGGTTGGAACATAAGAATAAAATTAAATAAATTATTTGATATGCTAGATTGTTTTATAGATTAGATGTTAAATGATATTTTCCGAATTTAATAAGACGAATGTATATAATTTCATGTTTTTAATGTTTAGTTAATTAATTACTATTTAATTGTGCTAAAGTAATAACTAATTAATTAATGTAAATTAATTATGTAGTTAGTTAATGATTCAGTAAGCCAAAAATATGAAAGTTGTTAATCAAATTTCTGAAATGTTTAATTAATTGCTTGTTAATCAAATTTTATGAATTTTAATCAAACAAAAACATAGAACGGACTAATTCCATCTAATGATAATTTTGAAAATCCAATAGAACAAGAACATCAACTCAAATTTTCTCAGTGAAATTAGCCTCATACCATCAGCCCTAACTTAGAAGAGACAACAACCATGGGTTGATGGCTGCCATGGTGTGACGACGGCTATGAAGAAACGTCGGTTCAGATTTTCTCAACGAAAACCACTACCGCCCGACACGACCACTATCGCCGCAAAAGCCACCAATACCACCGGCTCCATCCATCGAGTATCATCACTGCCAACAACGGCGAAATGGGAACAACGACAAGTCTCAGACAACGACGAAGAAGGCACCGGGATGAGATATACACTATCGTAGGGGGAGGGCACCAATTCCATTTCACCCTCAAACATGCTTATACAATGAAATGCACGCAGATCGGAGATTGGCACATACCCAATTGCGCCTCTTTATAGTTTTGATAGTTCGATTATGTTTGCGGACATGTACGTAACATGGATGGATATATACAAATCTCCCCCACCTTTAAATTATTGGACTCGATTCGACGCTTAAGTTAAGTAGGAGTAGGACTATTCCTGAAAGTCCTCCACTTGAGTTGTTCAATGAACATTAACTATTGCCATGTGATATTGGCTTTCTGCAAATCTGTTCATCTTTTCCAACTTTTTTCTATTTGCATAGGCCTTCAACGACAAGCTGCGCTTAATTTCTACAATATATTTATGCACAACATCATTTTAAACCAATATTGTATGCTTGTTTCACATGTGCAATTTGTGGGAAGAGTACGAATCCGGTAAGTAGGCCATTTGGTTCTCATAGTTAAGAAAAAAGGTTAATTTTTCGAAGATGCCATTAGCAATAATAAAATTTTGGGATAAATTTTTAACTTGGAATAATACACTGTTGTAGTCCAATAATAGAAGTCGATGCCAATTTTTTGAATCGTCGATACAATTATTTAAAATATGTAAAAATTGAAAATTTATTTTTGGTAATTTCACCTTGGTAATTTCACCTTGTGCTTATCCATACATGAATGCAAGTGTGTGTTTCTCCTTAATTTTGGGACCAAAACTCATGCATCTTGTCCTATACATGTTGGCATTCATAATTTTGATGGACATCAACGTCATAATTATCTGAATGTCTGCTTGCATATTATTTTGTGAAATTGTGACAAATACCTACTAGCACCCAACAACGATTCTACACTGACTTAACAAACGGTTTTAAGATAAATCAATGTTTATGTAGTTATATACATCCATCCATTATTTTCAATGTTTATATAGCAAATACATTATACATATATGCAAACCAAATTTTTATTATTCAACCAACAAGAGCGGCGAGCGCCCACCTAAAATCACACATTTCCAGATCAAAACATCTCCTCAAAAGTTGTAATTAGAACTTTCATTAATACTCTGATGCTATAATTTATTAATTTCCAATTAAAATTTAATCTCCAATCACAACTTGGAATTATTTTAAGCAGATGCACCGTACATCCTGATGCACGGGAATGTGGCTCATTATTGTTTCGCAAATTTCTTCATAAATGGGCATAATTCAAATCCAAACCTAAGTTTCACATAATGACACCCATGTTCCATGTGGGAACAAATTGATATGTCTATGTTCCCAACTCTTGTAATCTTGGCCAAATAATCAAGTCTTGGTTCTATCCAAATAAGTGGGCTGCTGTTTTTAGACATGTCTACAATTTTGCCATTTAGATTTCCAAACTCATTTATCTAATATCTCAATCTAGGTTTTACATTGCAGTCGAACAGTACTAACAATTTATTATGTATTTAGTCTTCAAGTAGGGCATTCTCTTCTGTGGTTTCTGCAACTACTACGCATGCTTTGTCTCGTGCTTTCACTCCCACTCTCCCAAACACCTATACCTCTCTCTCTTCTTGGGAGGTTGAATCTAGACTACAAAACAACGTTTCATGTCACTGATGAACACTTAGTGGCATCATGCGATGGAAGAAACACGAGATTCAACAAAAAAAAAATATAATAGAGAAAGCAGACGCAATGTATACTGATAAAGTAAAACACAACGTGATTTTAATGGTACAGGTGGCAAAAACAAAAGAGGGTAAAGCACAAATGTAGAATCATGGATTTCCTTGTATTGCTCTTGCATTTTTTCAGTAGCCAAAAGCAAATGCTGTGAGCCCCCCAAAAAAGCTCTTCATTTTCTGGACAAAAACATGTTCTCATTTCTCTCCTGTTAGAAAACATGATGCAAGAAATCACCAGTCATGTCCTAACAGTGTTTCTAAGCAGATGCACTCATCATTTGAGATCAAAATGGTTCCGCCTCTACAAAAAGAAGCGTACCTGAGATCAAAATCGAGGCAACGCTAGCCATAAAAGTGTCAAGTACCAGCTTTTCTCTTAAGAAGAAATCAAGAATTAGAATGAAACACAATAAAGAAAGAATGAGGGAATCTTCTACAATGAAATTCTTCCCACAAGAAGGAAAAACGTACTATACTAACCAAAGAAAATGCAAACTTTATCTGTATCGATTATTTCTATATCAAAGCTGCCTAGTTCTGCTATCATATTTGATATCCGGTTCTGAGACATCCCTTAGAAGGAATCTCAGGAGACAAAAAAGGTAATAAAGCGTAGTTTTTGTCGAGATCATACATTAGAATCTTACTGCTAACTCAATGTAGGTTGGGAACTGGGAGTGTCTCTTGCAACTCTTTCGGCATATTCTGAAGAACACCCGAGTAAAAGGCCCAAGACAAGTTAGTTTCATTTATAGAACTTTGGCCAAATGGATGTTGCTCAACATACTTCTGCACGTTTTCAGATTGCAACAGTCCTTCTAAATAAACTCGAAGATCACCTCCAGGGCCTGCAATGAATTTTCATTAGTTGATTACCTGCCTCTCGTTAACGAAGAATATTAATGTTGGAGACGAATAAATTTTAATTTTGATTCAGTAACTGAATGGCGATTGAAGGATAGCGCACTTTCACATTTTCAATTTCACATTTCAACTCTAAATATTCAATGTTTACATCCCCTAAAATCAACCACATAATGGGAGGGGGCTTATCTGTCAAAATCAGAAGCATAAATTTAAAACAAGGTTGCAGATTTAAATGGCCACAATCTCCGATAGAACAAAATGGATTAGAAAGGTCGGTTAGATACTTCTCACATGATTATAAACGTTTATGCTGGGTATTTTGTATATACAGAAAAAAAAAACATAAAAAGAAATGAAATGGATGTTTGTAGTTGAAGTAAAACTAATGTGAAGTGATGCTTATTTATGGGGGAAGGATTGCCTACGAGAATATAAGTATAAAGAACCTCACCTAACGAATTATCGTTTGAATCCTTGTAATGGTACGAATTAGGAAATATTGCAGTATGCAGCTACAGAGTAATCAAGATATACTCAGTTAGGATTCAAAAGAAGCCAAGAAAGTAAAGAAAAGGGACATGAATAAAACTTACTGGGTTCAGTAAGGCCTTGTAAGGAGAATCATCTAATAATAATGTGTTTGATTCATTATAATCTCCAATCTTCCAAGGCAAACTAGGATTGTCATTTTCCCAAATTTTCCGTAGCTCCTTGAAGACCAAGGGCTTATAAACGTTTTCAAGAGTATTGAACCCAGTTTGAGTACTATGAGACATATCCTGCATTAAATTGGAACAACTCCTGTATCATAAAACCTTATATTGTTTTTTGGTAAAAACTAAAATCTTAGTAATCCAACCAACAAGACCAGACAAAATTTGTTTACAAAAATGTAAACTGGACATTGCATCCATTCGCAGCTATGTAGCAGCCCTGAGAATTGAAAAAACTTAAATATGATTCAACAACAACAATCAGGTCTCTTTTGGTTTGCATCAATATAGTTCACATCACACGAACAGTAACAAATGTATATCAATTAATTTGACTGAGAAGGCATGAGTAAAATTGTAATGAAATAAACTTTATGGTTTTGGTTTAGTGTCAATTATCTTTAAGACTTGCTAAACTAGGTAGTGGATGCATAAAAAACAAGTAGGAAAATCAAGACAAACAATACAGACCCGAGCAAAATATCTGTAAAAGGATATTTTGCTCCACACTGGTGAAGAAAACTTGTGCATCGCTGAGCAGAATGCTTACCCAACAAAATAGCAACTTGTCTTTCTGATCTCCCAACAAATAATTAACAACTCTTTCAATAATTCTCCTGCACATGAACAGATATTTCAAAGGCATGTCCACATGGATAACCAAAGAGGAATTGTTAAATGAGACACAGAGATAGAGATAGATAAAAAGATAGATAGGCATACAAAAAGATACACACACACATACAGGTGAGTAAGTGACAGAGAGAGTGAGAGAGAGACAGGGAGAGAGATCGGAAAGCAGCAGAGGTCTGAGAATTACTTGGATCTTGATGACCACACACCCACAGCAAAGTTCTGGAAGCAGAACTTCAGAAAATCATCACAGAAGGGTCTCTTGAAAACTATAAGAACAAAGAAAAGGGGAAGTAATAATTTGGTCAGAATGAATCTAATGACTTGACATTTAATTAATTCAAGAATTTTCAGATAAATGGTAATGCAAAATCTTACTTGCCCGTCCTAATATATGTTCGTCCACTCTATAATCTTTTGGTGCAGGCATCACAATGTTTGCAAGTAAACCATTTACATCAAGGACAATAAGCTTTCGTGTAATTGAACGTATGGGTGTTACTCTTGTATAATAGCCTAGATCCTTTGACAAACATCCTGCTTCATTCACGCTAGGGGAAGAAACATGGGAAGTCCCCTCGACATTGTAAGTGGAGAAGATACTACCATCGTCAGCAGATAATTGTCCCTTATTTGTGACATTTTCATCACCGATCTTATCATGCAATAAAACTGATAAAGATGATTCTTCTCCAGCAGAAATCTCAAAATCTTTAGCGGGCCATTTATTTTCAGTTACCCTACGCTCAGTCCCTTCGTGGCTGCTTTCTGATGAGTGAAAATTTGACGAGCCAGCTACCTGGTTCATGATTTTGATTTCATATCTTATTCTACTCCCCCTTTTTCTTTTCCCATTCACATTCCCTTCAGCAATACTTTCTGTTGACCTTATACCAATATTACCCTGGTCCATATTTCGAATTTCACCTCCAGCCTTCGCCTTGTTCAATTTTTCCATCTTTTTGTGTCTGCTGTCAGCAATCTCGTCAGGATTGTTCTCTGTTGACCCTGCAGATGCTTTTAGATTTTCTGCCAGTAATTCCACTGTTAAATCTGCTTCAAGAAAATCTTTTTCGACATCAGTATCTCTGAAAGCTTCCAAATTACCATCCATCTGGCTGGTTTCTGCTTCAATTTTCTCCATAGCCTTTCTATACCAACGTTTCTGTCTCTCTTTTTAGTGGCAATTTGAACTATCTCAAGCTTGGTTGTACTTGTGCAGTAACTTTATGATACACCTTGCAAACTGCTCGTGGCTGTCATAAGCTTTATAAAAATGAAATTTCAAATACATCTGGTTTCCCTCTTGTCCGGGTTGATATTAATTTGCACTTCACAGACTGACCTGAATCATAAACAATAAAAACCAAAAATCAGAACTTCCATGAGAAAAGAAGAAAAAAATACGAGTAAGAAGATAAATGGCATAGAAGATCAAAATCGAAAAGTTAAGGAGACATGGCAATTCTACTTCGACGTCCATTTTACATGAACATCAATAGAATGAAATCATACAAATAAACACTGACTCATATATTAAAACAAACTCCTTCGGCACCTACACATATGTACAACTTTTTTCACACACAACAATACTGTGAGACCTAATACAGCAAACAAGAATAACATTCATCATTCCTACCACATTGTCATCTGGAGGGTAATCAAATCATATAACAACATAATGGACATATAACTTAAAAGGAATACTTTTTTCAAAGAATAATGCTAAAAGACATGGCAAAATGTAGTTAAGTAAACAATTCTCAAAGCACAAGCAGGAAACCAGTCAAGACTCATGAAAGGATAGGAATTTCGGATGTTAGACATCACACGAAAAGAATAATTATGAAAAAAGGGAATACGGCATACTTATCAACTAAGTTTTTTATCTAATTGCAATCAAAAAACTGTCAAAAGCTCTTTATCATCCTAGATAACCACTTTGTAAACCAAGAAAAGTTTGAATACAATTTTGTATATTCTTTGTTTGCAAGTAAGAGCACAGACACTTAAATCTGAATTCTTCATTCAAGAAAAGGGAAAAAATGTAAAATCACTGCATCACTAATATTTAGGATACAACACAAGAGGATTCGTATAAGGACGATAAATTACAATAATAACTTGATACAATCAACAAGTGAGAAATTCAATACCCGTGTACAAAATTCAATCCACAAACAGAAATAGAAAAAAACTTCTCTGCCTCAAGATTAGATAAAACAGTTGTGAACTAATAGATTAATGGTTAGTAAATATGTAAAAGTAGGTGTACGTGTAGAATCACAATTAAACGTACAGTAAGACACCTCCGCAAATGCGCAGAGATGGTTTACCTGACGACGAAGTTCCCATTGAAGAAGACGAGCAGGTGCCAAAGCGCCTAACCGTTGATTTAGTGTAGACTTAAGCAGAGAGCCGTCGATCTCAATCTAACATTAAATCACTATATAGTCTTTGCGTAATTCGCGGTGCACCTAAATTGCTATTTATGAATTATGATTAAAAATGTCGATTTAACTTGAAATTTATGGGTTGACAATCTTAAATCGTCGACCCAAAAATTAGTAAATTTTTATTATTTAGTTTTCAAATTTTATTATTTTAATTTTTTCAAATTTTTGAAAGTTAGTATAATAAGAATTTATTTTTTCAATTAAAAATACGTTTTGATTCAATATTCGAAAATTATATTCATCATTTCACTGTTTTATATTTTACTATAACTGTTAATATGAAACGTTTAAAATCAAAATTTAAAAAACCATGATCATTTATGAAAAATATATGTTCTTACTTATCTAATAATTACGTATTAGTTTTGAGTTGAAACAATATTCATTTATGTATGCATTTTTTTGTTAGAAATATATAATTATCAATATTAATATATTAATTAAAAAAATTTATAAATCCTTTTTTGAGTCCGACTAGCCTGATAGGTTAGTCCAAAACTAGATAATTTAGAATTAGTGTTGAGAAATTTTAACCCAAAAAAATCACAACCCAAATCACCCGTAACCGAATAGCCTGACAATTTGATAGAATTAGCCCGAATTCAAGCAAATTGGCCCGATTGACATCCCTATTTATGATATAAGCAAATAGCAATTGTAATGAAAAATATAATATAATATTTGGAAGATAACAACTTCTATAATCCAAATAATCAATAGAAGATAAAGAGGGCTGGTCGTGTGACTCGTGTCTCTATTCTATACGAAATTCTAAAATAAGGTCCGAGAGTCAGATTCCTTTTTATATCTTAATTAATTAATACATCCGTTAAAGTGAATTCAAGATCTAATTCACCGTCTTCTCAAACACAAAAATAAAGTATTACTGGCTAAGCATAATTAAAAGGGAAAAGAAAACTCATATAATATATTTAAATAAGGGATAATTGTCATTTAAATCATTACTTTTCATTGACTTCTGGTCAATTCCATAACTTTTGAAACTGGAACATAAAATCACAACTTTTGACATTTTCTTAATTATCCCATATATCAAAATTCTAGTGAAATTGATGGTGACGTTCAGCCGGAATTTCCGACGTGGACAAAACATCT
>JAYDZE010023768.1:0-27798 GCA_034509125.1 Monilaria moniliformis
CTGTTACCGTCGATCACACCACCCGGCCGGGTGGAGCTGAAATTCAAACCACCCGGCCGGGTGGGGGTAAGTCGCATCTCCCAAACATAACTTCACTTAACTTAAGTGAAGTCATGTTTGGGAGATGCGACTTCAGTGAAGTCGCATCTCCCAAATGCGACTTTCCCATTTTTAGAAGTAAAAAAAAAGGTTCCCATTTTGGGAACCTTTTTGGGACCCTTTTTTGTAGATCCTCCTAAATCTAGAATTTTGCCATAGCTATCGTGACATAAAATAAATAAGTGTCACAATAGATTATGTAATTGAAATGCATGGGGTTGATCAAAATATTTCAAAATTATGGTATATGATTTTTAAAATCCAATTCTTTTTATACATGATAATTATGATGTATTATATAATATTTTATGTCATTATGAGATACAATAAATTATATATTGAGGGCTTGACATAAAAAAATTAATCAATCTTGCTGCCGAGTGTCCGATCACATCTGAAAATTTTCATTAAATAAAAAAGGGTGGCTTTTTTACTAGTTGATGTTGAATATATACATGTGAGTTGTCGCAAATCGAAATTATGAAGTAAGAGAGATGAACATAAATACCTAGTGAGTCAGTCTTCCTATCACCAATTGGTTTTATGATTGAAGCTCACTAGGATTTGATTGACATTTCCTTCATAAAATAGGTACATTTCAATGAATGAGACTTTAACTAGCCCCATAAAAATCTAACAGTTGATTTGCTCAAAACCAAAAAAATTGGTAGAGATCAACATTATGGAACTTTCTTCTAAAACAACTATTCAACTTTTTGTCTCCAAAGAAATTCTTATTGGCCATCAAAAGCAGGCGTATCTATTCTATTAATTTCAATTAACAGTTCATCAATATCCAAATAATTTTTTTCCATAAAAGACGGAAATTTTATTTATATGTTTTGCTGAATCAATGCAGCACCAGAATTCGATTCTTATAAGGGATGAAAATCTATTTTTTATCTTTTTCTAAATGCAATTAATCCCATTATTTAATATAATATTTTTAGTTCTCTTAATAAAAAAATAATTTTTACATTAAACCTCTTACATATATATATATAAGAATAGATTAATACACCAAAGAGAAATGAAAATGTGTGCCATAATAAGCAATGAAATATCTCCGTCGAACACTGTTAGGAAATTAATGTTTAACTCACAAATCGCATGTTTGACATTTGACTTGCAAACGAGTAAGCTGAAAACTAGACGTGTCTACTCGGCAGACAATTCAGACAAGAAACTAATTCCGTATATATTGTGAATTTCTTAAAGAAAAATACATCAAAAAAGAGAGAAAAATTGAACAGAATTTTTTTATTTTTGAATTACTAAAATCAGTATTTTCTTTTTTCACTCATAGGATATTATAATTTAAACAAGCAGGATATTGAGAGGAGCATGGCATCAAAAAATATACTACTTGCATAAATGAGTCCTCAATTAGTATCGTTAACTCCTTGACTATCTTCTATTGAGAATTTACTTAAACAAACAAAATAATATAGATTAATCTATTATTTAATAAGATAAATTGAAATTTTGAAATATTCTAAAATCCTTAGTTATTTTTATATAATTTGTTGTAACTCGCTTCGGTTAAAAAAAAGCCTAGGATTGCATAAAAAAAATATACTCAAAATCATATATATCGTTAATCATAAATAGTAAATATACCCTTTCATAGTACATCGTCCATTAATCCTTGTGCCTCAAGTACAAATTTCATCTGGAAAAAGTTGATACGTTAGTATTGTAATTATATAGCAAATATATATAGAAAGAGATTTGATATAATAATAATAACAATAATAATAATAATAATAATAATAATAATAATAATAATAATAATAATAATAATAATAATAATAATAATAATAATAATAGCTGCTCAAATGTTCCCTAAAAGTTAACATTAAAAACCAATCGTATAGTCTTAGTCGAATATTGGAATTATTTAATATTTTATAATCCAGATTTATACATGGAAATTTTAGTTCATATGTGAATCACATTGCAATGTGAAGTTTCATTTAACTACCCTTTGACTACTACCAAAAGATGACGGTACATATATATCCTAATTAGTAGTGATAAATATACATAAATTGTACATATATAATTGGGTTTTCTAGATATTAATAAATTTAAAATAAATTAATATATTACATATTTACCTTCTGCAAAAAAATTGAAAAAAATAACTTATCCAAATTAGATATCTGCAGATTCGGGAAAAAATTAATTTTTCCATTGGATATCTGTATATTTATCTCCAAATCAATTTTTTGGCTCTGTTTGAAGGATCCAGGAAACAAACTTTTCAATCATATCTTTGAAAATATAATAGGGGCAACTTAGTAAAAAATAATATAATTAATAATAAAATCAGTTTAAATAAAATCGATTCAGATCAAGTTAAAATTTATGAGTATTATATATGTACAATTATGTACATTTATCATTTTCCTTATAGATTTTGAATTAAAGTACTTAAAATATGTTTTATTGAATTTGACAATATTATTGAATTCCATTTGATACTACACATTTCAGAGTTTTCTCTGTTCAAAGATGTTACATTTCGCCTGGAAGGAGTCAATTCAAGTTTCAAGATAAGGTGTTTAGGCATTTGAACAAAATAAGGTTTAATTAGGAAATTCTAAAAAGTCAATATTAGTCCCCAATTTTGTAAATAGAATGGCTAAAGTAAGACAAGTTTGCTAAAACAAAATATTTAATTATCAAAATGTCAGGATTGATGCTTTAACTTCATATATATTAATTATTTTCAATGTTTGAATTTTCACACAAATAATACCATAATGTATCTATAATTACAACAAAACACTCAACCTGTTATTTTTCTCCAAACCTATCCTACGTAGTACTTTCAGATGACTCAATGTTTATTCAACACGCTGTAAAGCCACGTCGATTATTATATCTGAAATGAAAAACATCAAAATAAGAAAATGGAAAAAGGCTTGAAGCAAGAACTAATGGCCTATTTATTTGGCAAGATTTTGCCCGGGAAATTAATCTAATTCTAGATTTTTAGATTTCTGTGTTTAGTTGATTTTTTAGTAAAAAAAATTAATAAGAATTTTTAAAACAAGTGAAATAGTGCAATTTTTAGGATTCATATTTCCCAACTTTTCTTAAATATTCTTTTTTCTAGTTTCAGGATTCTTACTTATTTACGTATTTAGTATTTTTTATTATTTTTTTAAAATAAAAACTATAATAATAATAATAATTATTATTATTATTATTATTATTATTATTATTATTATTATTGAGTTACAACTCACACACGCGCACAGGGTGACTCAAACTCTTGATATATTAGTTGGAGGAAAAGCGTTTATTATATTTTTAATTAAGCAAAATCTTAGTGCAACTTTAGAATTATGGACCATAATTTATGTTTTACTTTATTATTATTATATTTTCAGTTAATAATTTAATTTAAGAAAGTCTTTCTTTAATTAATTAGAAAAGAAGTATGCATATTAATTATAATTCAGTTATTATAATTATTAGTAAATTGGATTAACTTAATCAATATGAATTCAGAATCTTAATGATTTTTCTTGATATTTTCAAAAATAGGATAAGTAATCTATCACGAATCATATTCTTAGTAATCATATTCGCAGAAATCATATTCACTAACAACATTATTTTCCTTCCAAAAACAAAGGGCTCTAATAGTAATATTTAAAGACTTAAAGGAAAATAGAAAAAAGGTTCAAGAACTAATAATATTTAAAGACTTAAAGAAAAATGGATGAGATATAGAGGGATGTTAATTGAGCCAATTCATTTGATTTCGGGTCAATCCATTCGCTTTCGGGCTATTTTCTATTTCAGCCAATCATATTTTTTTTTATTTAGGTTAAAATATTTAGGCTCTAACCATAACCCACTTATTTAGGGCTAGCCCGTCAGGCCATAATGTTTACGAAATTTTTTTAACACGTACGAATTATCTTGATTTGTAACAAAAATTAGATCCTATTTTTTAAAATTAAAATATTTAACTTCGTATTAGATACAAATATAAATATTATTTCAACATAGATTTACGTATAACTAATAAATTACTTCATGAGAGTAATGATTTGACGTGTTTAACATAAACGATTACATTTCTTTAATTTTTGGGTCACAAAGTTATTGGGCGATGAAGAACATCAAAACACATTTTTCAAGTATAAAATCTTATCAGCACACTTGGTTTCGAGTTATTCTCAGTTCGGGTCAATCAGATTTTTTTTTCAGACTAAAATATTTTAGCCTTAACCCACCTTTTTTCTTAATCTATTCAAACTAATCCATCGATTTCGAGCTAAACTAAAATTTCTAGATATAATTTTTGATTCTCTAACTAGAATTTAGGAAATTGTAACAGCAACAAAATCAACAAAGATGAATGGATGGATAATTAGGAGGTTTGATGAGAGGATGGATCCCATTTTTTCTAAAGCCAACTACCTTTTCCATAAAAGGCAACATTATTTATTTTTATTCCTTACGGAAGCAGGCTGACTACCAACAAAGTCGGAAATTTAAAAAAATACCATCTAACTTCATATATTCATATGGTCTACATTGTAATTTATGATAACCTCAAGGGCATTTAGCAACAATCACATCTATATAAACCTTCATTGATCCATCTCCGACCGCTTGGTTGCAATTACTTTCTCTCTCTCTCTCTCTCTCTCTCTCTCTAAACCTCTCTCTCTTTTGACCTTTCCATCTCCATAATGATGCAAATCGGAGCAACTCTTCCAGCACACAATCTCCAAGTTTTTCAGGTCAGGCGGGCCGTGTTTGAATGCTCGGGCTCACCTCTCAACCCCTTCAAACGGGCCTCGGCCCGCAAGCCGCGGGAGAATTTATTGACTGAGATGACGAAGAAGCATCTCTCCAACCTCGAAAGACTGTTGCAAAAGCAATCCCACCCGAATCCACCGCCCGGCCCAGAACCCGAACCCGAACCCAATCCAGAAACCCGGACCAATAGAGGCATCCTAGAAGGCCTAACCCTCGCGAGAGTCTGGCCGGAGATGAAGGCGGCGGAGGAGATGTCGCCGCGGCACCTGAACCGCCTCCAGCGCCTGTTGTCAAAGTCAGCGGAGTACTCCCCGAGGAACAGCCTCGGCAGCCGGTGGCGCGAGTACCACGGCAGCAACGACTGGGCGGGCATGCTCGACCCGCTCGACGAGAATCTCCGGCGGGAGGTGGTCCGGTGCGGGGAGTTCATCCAGGCGGCCTACCACGGCTTTCACTCTAAGCCCGCCACCTCAGCCGAGGAGACCAAGTGGCCGCGCCACGTGGCGCTCCCGGACCGGTCGTACCGGATGACGAAGAGCCTCTACGCCACCGCCTCCGTCGGGCTGCCCAAGTGGGTCGATGACGTGGCGCCTGACCTGGGGTGGATGACCCAGCGGTCGAGCTGGGTCGGGTACGTTGCCGTGTGCGACGACCGCAGGGAGATCCAACGGATGGGACGTAGGGACATCGTCATCGCGTTACGTGGCACTGCCACGTGTCTGGAGTGGGCTGAGAACGTGAGGGATATTCTCGTCCCGGTCTCCGACGAACCAGAAACGACGAAAAATAGTGGAGTAGATGGACATCATCAGCCATCCAAAGTAGAATGCGGGTTTCTAAGTTTGTTCAGAACGCGTGGGGAGCACGTGCCCAGCCTGGCCGAGTCAGTCGTTGAAGAGATCAAAAACCTAATGGAAAAATACAAAGGAGAGACCTTAAGCATAACCATAACGGGACACAGCCTCGGCGCGGCCCTAGCGCTACTAGTCGGCGACGAGCTCAGCACGTGCTCGCCCGACGTCCCGCCCATCGCCGTGTTTTCCTTTGGCGGACCCCGCGTAGGCAACCGCGGCTTCGCCAACCGGCTCCACGCCAACAACGTCAAAGTTCTACGCGTTGTGAACTCGCAAGATCTCGTGACTCGGGTGCCGGGCATGTTTGTGAATGAAGATCTGGATAAGAAGCTGCGGGCCACGGGGGCCGGCGGGAAGCTCCTCGACGCCCTCGATGGGAGCCTGCCGTGGTCGTATACGCATGTTGGAACGGAACTAAGAGTGGATACGAAAATGTCGCCGTTTCTGAGACCCGACGCCGATGTCGCGTGCTGCCATGATTTGGAGGCGTATTTGCATTTGGTTGATGGGTTTTTGGCGTCGAATTGCCCGTTTCGGTCGAATGCTAAGAGAAGTTTATGGAGATTGTTGAATGAGCAAAGATCGAATGTGAAAAGATTGTACACGAGCAAGGCTAAGGCTTTGAGGTTGAACAATGTGCACGCTAGTGGAATGGCTATGTCTAATTGTTTGCCAAGTCCATCTTGATTAATAATATGTTAATTATCGTTATTCGTCTTATCAAGGGCCTGTAAATTTGAAATAACAAGCTTTATAACATAGTTTCTTTGAAATTGCTTATACATATATGGAATGAGATCCACTGAGAATGAAATTAAATTGAAAATTGTGAATATACTTACATAAACACACAAAATTCATGAACCTGAAATGAAATAAATAGATAAATATAAAATATATATACAACCACAAATTAACTAATATGGTTATTCATGAATTTGATGTGTTTATTCATCTCGAGTTCATGAATTTTGTGAATTTGTTTATATATTCTTGTTCTCTAACGAAAGATATCTATTCCCATTTGATCTTCTTTCCCTATATATTATATATAAGGTGGATGTCTGTATATATATATAGGCTGTGATCACTTATTGGAGAAGTGATATTTCTCATTGCCAAACTACGAGTAGTGCCTTGAATGTGGCGGACAATTATGATAACTATCTTTCACGATCGTAGCTTATTGCTTGTTCCACCAAGATTAAGTGTAACCACTTGTCAATATATTTATGGGATAAATGGTTAAAATCACATCTCGAAACCTAACCCAAATGCTCACTCACTCGCATAATTCCGTAACATTTCATATTGTTATGAGACTCTAAAATTGTACGTGGAATTAAATACGATTGGGTAATCGTTGATCGTGAAGTCGGTTTATTTTATATTGATGAATATCCTTGATTTTATGTGCAAGAAATTTTACATTGCGTACCAGTTTCGATAGTATCAAAGAGAGAGATCAAAGTTTTCCCTCAAAATTATGCTAAGTCTAACTGAAATATTACATTAGTTAATAACAACTTTCATTTCAGACAACTGTAAGAATGTCTGTACATATGGCTGAAAATAGGGCGGATGTAGGAACTTTGTTGAGGAGAAGGGGTGCACTGTCTTCTTCAATTCTTCCTCAGTTCGAGTTCGACAAGTGAATTGTTGCACAACAGAAACGTGCATCTCTCCATCCATTTTAATCTAGCACCTCGTACACTCCAAAAACCAGCCTCCACTCCCTGTCTACCTCACGGAATAAAACTTGTATCTCTCCTTCCATTATAACATCATTCTTTCTTCAAGATCCAAGCTCCGGTTGAGATAATTTAGGTCCTTCCTCAAGAATCTGAGACCATAGTGAGAAAGATCTAACCTTTCTTTTCGAATCTATGGTTTTATTTTTTATTTCCAAGCATGATGAAAATGTTGGATGTGGGAGGATGGGGCTAGATCTTGTATATTGTAGTTAGATATGCCTAAAATCGACATAGGAAGTGAAAAACTGGATTTTAACAGCTTATAGTGGCGGAGGAAGGCTCCACGCTCCACGCACTCCAGGCCTACCAAGGGATGTGAAGCCACCAGGGCTACCTATATCTCTTTCAAAACATCAAATATGTTCCAGGAAAATGTTGTTTTTAGAATTGAATCAGCCAGCTGTTGGTAAATTGGCTACTTCGTTTACTTTTAGTTGAACCATAATTCAGCATGCCCAAATTGAAATATTTATCAAAATAGACTAACGTTGTTGGAAGTTGGAATCCAAAAGTTCCATTTAATTTACACATAAAAAGAGAAGCAAACTCCTGTAATTTGTCCACTGCCATAATCGCGAAAGCCTCCATGGTTCCATGCAACCACCACAAGTTCAACGGAGAAAGCATAATCACGTTAATGAAACAGAGAGAGACTACTACTAGGGCAAGGGTAAAACCTCGTAAGCAGATACTTAATGAGATCTCCTAAACCCAATTACGTGACACAATGTATTCAAAGAAATGCAGGGAATAGTAATTAGTCTTCAATAATCATACAGCTAGCTGTAGTCCATTTTAAGAGAAACAAAAAAATAAAAAGAGAGAAAAGGACATCGAGCGAGCCTGTAAGGATTCGGGGGTCATGTCACAAAATAAACAAGAATTATTTGGCATTCCATCAACTTTTACTCATCTTTTTATTTTAAAGACTGTAACACGACACGGACACGAACACGAACACGCAATATTTATAGTTGTTGAAGACTTGGAATATTTTAGCAAAATTATTGGTCTATCCCCTAGAATTTCATCATAATTATCAGGTGAATTCCAACGAGAACGCACAACGGTAACACTATTTCTGACCAATAACGTTACTTTGTACAACGTTCCTTTTCAACTGATGAAATACATTTAAAAAGAATGGATATTTGAGCATATAAGTCCTTCACAGATAAAACAGGCAATGATTATGAAGTCGTCTTCTTAAACCCCTAGCTAGATAAAGCTCCAATTTTACATGCCCTGATTGACAAATTGATGTCACCCAAACGCACGGCTTATGATTTCAGTTGGAGCAGCAACCGGTTTTTTGGTTAACGGGTTGTCCTCTAATCTGCACGCTTGGAGGTCGGACATTATTCATCGCTGGTTGGCTCGCCATCCTTGAAGTAGATACCAGACGGATTTCAGTAGATTATAACGATAAAGAAGTGTTTCTATGAATTCGTGATAAAGACATGTTACGTAGAGCAGATTAAAGTTTCCATGATGATAATGTGTACCTGTTCTTGATGGAAGCAGACATAGCCATGAAAGCCTGCTCCACATTAGTAGCATTCTTAGCACTTGTTTCCATGAAAGGTATCCCGATTTCATCAGCAAATGCCTGAAATTGAACAAAGGTATTCAATAAACACTGCTATAACCCATGAACAGAACAACTACAATCTTGTATGACATTTATTGTGGTCTCAAATGGTTTGTATCTACACTTGCAATTTGAGCTACCATCAGGTTCAGATAAGCGAGTGTGATGCAAATAAACATTTTACCTGGGCTGTCTCAGTGGAGACAACTTTCTGGGAAGTGAGATCACTCTTGTTTCCAACAAGAAGCTTATTAACATTGTCACTTGCGTATCGATCAATTTCATTCAACCATTGCTTCACATTGTTGAAACTCTCTTGATCAGTCACATCATAAACTACCTGGCAAGTGTGACCATTATGACACTGATCAATTGATTCCATAGTGACACTGATTAATTAAGTAATCACATGGATCAAAACTGCATTAAGATGCCTGGCACTTACAATGATACCATGAGCACCGCGGTAGTAACTGCTAGTAATTGTCCTAAAACGTTCTTGTCCAGCAGTATCCCACTGCCCAAAGGAATAAATGGTTAGTCCTTTAAAACTGTTTACTCCAATGTCTTGGAAAAGTAAAGACCTTACACCCATCCAATGCAGGTTGGTAATCCGGAGTTCCAGATACTTACTATTTGCAGCTTAATCGTTTTCCCATCCTGCTCCACTGTGCGGATTTTCTACATCATAGAATATTATATATACATTATTGAGGAAATTATAAGACCATATTGTGTTAAGGTGTAAATCAAAACAATCACTTACGAAGTCTACACCAATTGTACTAATGTAACTCTCAAGATACGAGTCATCCTGCATAGAAAGGCAAGAAGATGAATAAAGAAAGTTAACGAAATCTCCTCTATCCTGAAGAGATTGTGGTGCAACTAGCTAGATGCAGAAGTAATAGAAGGAGGAATTATCAATCAATTTCAATGGATGCAATTTAAAAGGTATCACTATTGCACAAGAACAAGCGCTAAGTTTCCTCATGATAAATTTGACTAATTAATTTACATATTTTGTCATATCACCCCTACAAAAAATACTACTCATATAAGTTTGCAAGTTATAAATATCTTTTTAAGATCCATCATAATCATTGATATTGCATTAATTGGATATCAAAGTTGAGTTCGAAATGTGCAATAAATAAATTGGAGATGAAACATTGATGGATATTCACAGATTGTATGTTTTGGGTGTATTTACTTTTAGTGATAGCTTACATAGATTGAAATGATATAAGCTAATCCATTGCATGCTTTGATGGGTTAAATAATTTTGGGCTTGTTTGATATTCTAACCCTTAAAATACTTGATCTATGTAATATCAATCTAATTTATCACCCAATTAAAGTTTCTAATAAATGAACATAATGTTGTGATTGATTAAGAATAAGCCAAGGAGTTGGAACCAAGATGATAGAGCACTAGACCATTGAATTTAATATGGCTAGATAGCATGTTCTGAATGGCCAGATTAGCACGGATTTTAGACTTGCTATTTTCTTTTGGATGATTGAAGACATCTTGGACATGTAATCCCTTGAAACAAGATAAGAAGGGGCAGCACACATCAGTCTAAGCAGTTTCAGATCCCCTAGCCACCAAAACAGAACCTCTTTCTATCTTCTTTTTTTCAGGAGGTGGGATTGAGTATTCGTTAAATTCGGTCAGTTTTACCAAGGAAAACTACCAAATAGAAATAGCCAAATTGCCTAAGAAACCAACTTAACCAAACCGAATAAGCTGAATGGTTTTTTTTTGGGATTCTCAACTTTTGTCTTTTCTTAAAATTTTTGTTCTACTAATAAAATCCATAATTATTTAAATATTTTAGATGTATATATATATATATATATTCGTTTTATTAAATATTTTATACATATATTAATTCTTATTTGGTTTTTTATTTGAGGCAAAATGGAAAATAGCCCTTTTGAAGATAAATTATACCCACTACTATAATAATATATAAATAATACCCACTCTTACCGTTATACCCTTGAGTGTAGACGTGTATTAGGCCAAGTTTAGCAAATGTACGTTCACACACTCACACGACGCACGATCTAGCGTATAAAAGTACATTAGGTCAGTTTTTAGCAGGTACACGCTTACACACTCGCACGACATAGCGTGTTAGCTTGTACTATTCGCATTTTGTGTAAAGATAAATGGGAACTGGAATATGCATTCCAAGATTGGATTGCAGATGACGAGGATGGCAAACGAGGAGGAGAGCATGGAGTTGGGGTGGGGAACACGAAGGGGGTAGGGTGGGAGTGACTATGGGAACATGATTGGGGAGGCATGAGAGTGAGAAGACGAGGGGGGTGGGGTGGGGAAGATGGTGGGGCTGAGGTGAATTTAGTTTTTTTAATAAATAAATTTATTAAGGGTAATTATGTCTTTTTACATGAAAAGTGCGTAGTTTTTATATAATCTTATAAAGGTGGGTATAATTTGTTTTTTACTATATCGAACTGGACGAAAATTGATTTCTGTTAAAATTTAACCAAACCAAACCAAACACAAAAGCTAAATAAACTGAACCATACTAACAAAAAGTGTTGGGTTTTTTTCCGAGTTTTACAAGGTTCTATTTACCGCTACTAGGGTGTATTTAGGCCAAACCTTGGCTGCAATGAAATTCTTCTATATATGGTATAGCTTTACAGATATGGAACTTTACATTATAAGGTAACAACCAAATCTCACTAATTTCCAACTTTTAAGACAAAAATCTACCTTATATTCTGAATAAAGAATGAAAAGCGTTTCTAACCAAATAAGAACACAGTCCAAATCAGCTAGTAATAGAAAGAAAAATATCAGCATCTGCTAATTGGCTATGGACAAAAAAAAAAACCATTGCTACAGTAACATTTTATACCATCAAACACCAAACTCACTAATCCTTGAGTTATACTAACTAGTGGAAATAAATGGACAGCATGTTAAACAAGTCAGTTCAGTATCGCAAAAGAACTTACAGCAAACCTCAGAAGAAGACATGATTTCCCAACACCAGAATCTCCAATTAGCAAAAGCTTAAATAGGTAGTCGCTGAGAAAGAAAAAAAAAATCACAAAAATGAAATTTAAGAGATGCACCTCTGCGAGCATAAAAATCTCTTCCCGTGATGTAACAATAGAAATTCAAGTCTCCTTTCTACATGATTTAGGAATTGGAAGCCAACCAAGAGAGTATAATTTCCAATATATATTTCAGATCACATAAGCATATAACTCAGCCGAATGATAGCATAAAAGAACACCACCCCATCACATCACGATTCACCGCAGTTAACAATACATGCAAATTAGAAAGGGAAAAAATTGTATAAACAAGAACGTAATATCATGGAGAATATGTAGAAAACAAGAATAACACGAAGCACAACATTTGAAAGTGGAAAATAAATCTGACTGAGAATTAGAGTCATCAGATTCCATAACAACGTATTAATTCCCAAGAAAAACGACAATCACAATGTAAAATGTGAAATATATAGTTCCATGAATATCAACGGGAAGAAAAAGGCAGATCACTCCAAAATCTACTCATTCCAAAACACAATTCAATGAAACATACATACATACATGCTTGCAAACACACAATCAAGATCAGTGCCCGGGCGATCAGCTGAATCATAGATATTCGATGACAGACGCGATGATCATCATAGAAACCAAACCACAACGGATCATCACTCATATCATGATATACCGGATCCAAGTGATCAGGCAACCAATTCCAAACAACAAAGAAAAATTGGCTGAACTAAAACTATAAATTCGAGAGAGAGAGAAGGCTTACTATTCTGGATTCATGGCCGGCGTAAAAGCTGAATAGTGATACGAATAAAATGATCGGAGAGTGAGAATTAATGGAAAATTTCAATTTTCCCGGCAACGATTCTATAAAGAGGGAATTTGAGAGATGAAAGTAGAGAATGAGGAAAGAAGTTAAAAGGGGAAGCCTAAAATGTCGCACTGTAGCTTGAGGTGGGGTGGGGGGCCATGACGTGGCAACCATACAAGTGCTTGCCACGTGCCATTCACTATAAATTTAAAATCTATCACCATTTTAGTGAAATATCAATGTGACACCCAATTCACAAAAAATATAAGAACTGGCGTCGCACATCAAACCATACGCAGACACATGTATATGTGGGGAAGGGCTTAAGCCCCTGTTAAGCTACTCACCTTTTTTCTTTTACTATCGAATTTATCAAAATTATTGAAAGTTATCTTCGGCCCTTATTAAATTGATGATATTAAGATCAAATCGCTAGAGGTTGGAGGATTAAAAAATAGCTAAAATTGCGTAAAAATGAATAATAAAGTAATTTGATTGCAAAAGATGAGTTTAAAAATCGGCTCAATAAGAGCTCCTACCAACGCTTTTTTCTGTGTCAGCCCCTGATATCAACGAAAGTCCCTATAACCAAATCATTTGTCTAACGTATAAGGTTTTTTTATTTCAAAAGCTACTATATATATAGCACACAATTGTACAAAAATACTAATAGTCCTTTTCGAAAAATACTAATAATATAAGTTTTCCTTCTTTATAGGTAATTCGGTTCAATACACCTCTAAAAAATAACAATAGTGCGGTTCCATACATCTCTAAAAAAACAACAATAGTTCCGTACAGCACAAGGTTTGTCTTGCTTTAGTACAAATTAAATGATACAGTAAACTATTTTAGTTCAAATAACAAAAAAAGTTTAAATAAAAATATTATTTATTGTACATTTATTATTCGGCGTGACTAATTAATATATCGTTTTATAACATTTCTAGAACACTTGTATAAAATATTGTAATCAAGAAACTCTCGTTACCGTGATTTCGTGATGATTTAATTGTATTTTGTTCAATTCAATAAAAACAAAAGTGGATAATTGCCTGTAAAATTAGGAAAAAATAGTAAGAGCGTGGGAGGATAATGTAGAATCTTTTCAAGGTGGAGACACATGTATTGTAGACAAGTATTCCTTACAATGAGAGCAAGAGATTCGATTGAACAGAGGCTTAGGTTTAGAATAAGCTAAATCATATGCTTCTAATTCATATTAGTCTTCCCTGAATGGTCTCTTTTCACTAGTTATCAATAATCAAGAAGATAAATGAAGGCCAGAAGGAAACACAACCAATGGCCCGACCAATAAATGTTGTATTGCAGAACATCATGAAGATAGAAGGTGAACTAATTGAAAACACAAGGTAACCAATTAGACTACGGATGAATGGATAGATCTTTGTCAACCGATCCGCTTCCGCGCTTCTTTTCTTTCTTGCATTGCTTCCCCATTGATACGCATTGCATCTCACTTCTATCTCAATGCACTCTTGCCGTAGTGCAAAATTAAATATTAAAATAGAGGTAATAGATTACTAGCCCTCGTAGATTTATTAAATTTATTTGAGAGAGTTTATAAGCTCACCCCTGAGGTTTTAAGTAAACACTATTAACAATAATGCTCTAGACATGCAGATTTCTGAATCGTTTACTCCATATTTATACAAGACATTATACATGACTTGACATATTCAACTCAACCTATTTCCAGGCACCATTCTACCTACGTATACAAAAGGATTTTCAGGATATGAAAGAGGAGGATCAAACATAAAGTAACAAATACTCGAGGTCATTGAGGATGTGGAAGATTGACGACATTTTCTGCAGTAAAGGTTTCTTCAGGCCCGTGGCTGCAGTGAACATTGAAGAGAATTTAATATCATCTCTCAAAATCAAGAAACTTAGAAGAAGTTTCGATCTGAAAGGACTAAATTTACATCACCTGAGGTAGCTCAAGGCAGACATCCTGTAGAGGCAGGTAAATACCAATATGTGCAATCCTATTGTATAGAAAAATGCAAAGGTTCTCGCATACCTGCAAGATCAAATGTCAGTTTGGATAAGGCGATATTCAAGTCAAAGTAATGATGCACATGACCTCAGACAAAGGGGGCATCAGGAATACTATTGGACTAACGATGCAAATAAAGTTCTTGGAAACATGTGACAAAATTCTCCGGATGGACTAATGCTCAGTGCTGGAGATGGAAGATTGGGACAGATTATGTGGGATAAGGTTGAAAAGTCATACAGAAGAGTGAAAAAACTGTAGTTTTGAGTGGCAAAAACTTTATTTCCCCTAAATTATTTTACAAAAATAAAAAACAAATAATAATAATAATAATAATAATAATAATAATAATAATAATAGTAATAGTAATAATAATGAAACAGCTAAACTTGCAGAGGGACCAAGTTATCTTTCCACTCCGAATAGACATGCGAAACAGTATTTGGGTAACCAGAGTTACATTAAATATATCTAAAAGATAGGGAAGCATACTTGTTCCCAAGAAGAAAACGTCCACTGCTAAGGGTAATTTTGTCCCTCAATCCTAGTTCTTTGTACCTTTGATCTCTTTCCTGTTTTTCCATTAACATGAAAAGTATAAAAAGAAAATCAGCTAGGATATACATCAAAAACAGGTACAGAAAACACTTACTGTAACTCATATAGCTAGAGCTTTGATTTTATTATGCCAACAGGAAACAAAAATATTCAAAGTCTTTGAGAGTGCATTATAAATCATACTTTAAATCATAAGATGTGGAAAAGGTCCGGAAAATTAAAATTCAATATTAATAACTGCGATAAATTTGCAAAAACGTGTAAAAGACCATAATTTAATAGGAAATGTAAAGAATAGGAAGCATTCCAAGAGAGTAAAAAAAATACACAGCAAAGAAAATGTCAATTACAGACAAAGATGACTCACCTTTTTTGAAAATGCTGCAAATGGATTAATATCATCCTCATATATTTTCTTATACTTTGATTCAACATCAGAACTAAAACCACCCTCCAGATCTTCAGCATACTGAAAATAATACACAAACTATTTAAGATATGTATAATTGGCTTGAAATATAATGTAGCATCTTAATGTCAGCACCTTCTTTGATCCTCTAGACACAACTTTCTCAGAATTATAATCTTGAACATAACGTATTTTCCCATATAGTTTGACATTATCTGCCTTTGTTTTCTCGAGCTCGGTGGTAAGGGTTCCTATCTTCTCATTCAGCATTCTTATTTCCTGGGGACCAAGTCAAGTTAACAATTTGAACAGCAGAAAAGAAAACTGAAAGAGTACCAGAATCATGTTCCAGCCCCTGTACAAATAAAAAAGGTCAGAGAATGTAGACCTCTTCAGTCTCCCGCAAACGTGCCCGAAATCGATCACGCTGGTTGCATATCACCTTAAGCATAGAGCTTTGGTCTAAATCAGCAGGGGCACGCCTTTGTTCTGCATTCTGTCCCATGAAGCATTTAGCAGAAAAAGTTGAAACAAAAAGGTCGCACAAGATTTTACATGCTTCTGAGCCAAGATCATGTGTCCTTTTTAAACAAGATATACGCACATATCCTTACTAAATGGAGCTCTTGCAGCTAAGAAAGATTCATCTGAGAAAAGAGCTTCAGTTTGAATCTATTGTTAAAACCCTCCATCACCCTTTTAGGATAATTATTGTCTATCCTCATATGACATGAATGTTAAAATCTATGTATACCTCATACCAAATAATATAGCCTGTTATATGAAAACTTTATAATAGTTGATCTCATAATAGAAATAAATCTTGAATACGGAACTCTTACCTTGTTCAAAACAAAGTGACAGCACATTTAATAATGATTAACTCTTCAACTTTCTAAGAAGGAAAAAATTGTTTCCTTAGTGTACCAAAATTGACTTCATAGTTCCAAGTTACAACAACAGCATATGAATTCTTTTCTGGTTTTCTAGTGCTACTGCTTATTAATTATGTAGAATACAACAAGCAACCCAAATTTTCTACACAGAACAAAATGAGCTCGCATCCAGAAAAAGTTCTGACAAGTGGAGACACAAAGTAGTGGATATATTTGATGCCTTGAAATATCAATCTTCCGAAGCATATGCACAAGCACCTAGAATAGCACAACTCACCTCGACTTGATTCGTCCCTCCAGATTCCGACAGGTCCCAGTCATTGAAGAAACTGCTTTTTTTATCATTGGAATTGTAACCCTGCATTTAAAGTAGTTAATCAAAATACTTGGTGGTGATGACCTACTAATGCCATCACTGTGGTAAATCAAAATTACTTAGACACTGGCAAGACAGTCCCAATCCCTAGATAAGCAACACCGGATGGAGACATGAAAGTCATACTTCAACGGGGAATGAACATAAAACATATAGTTATAAATTCCAGAAGTGTAAGTCCAGGAGAAGAACTGGGAAAAATAACTAACCTTTAGTATATCATCTTCAAGTTTCTGGATAAGCCTTTGTTGTTCATCAATCTGTGTTGTTAGGTCTTTAACCTTAATTTCAGTTGCTTCAAGGAGAGAGGACTTTTCAGCAATTTTGACCTAAGAGTGATGAGACAATTAAGCCAACTTTTTCATATTGAGACCAAGCAATGAAACCACAAATTCTACTGGTTAGCTGTTCCCCCAGTAGTCCATTTGGTGTAGTGAAAATTAATTGTATTTCATTTATTCTTATTAGTCTTAATTAATAATAGGTTATATTAATTTACTAGGTTTCAAAATGTTGGAGGAAAAAAGATAGGTAGCCCAGAGAAAATACAATTACAATTTGATATCTAAAAACTTATATACATACTCACTGAATAAAATAAAAAGAAATTTAAAAATCAAGAAAAAAGAAAGAACCAAACTGGTTTTGACCGAATTATTTGGCTTGTAACTAGCTGAAAAAAGGATTTTTATAATTTAGTTTTAGTCAATGGAAATGTACCAATTGCTGGCTCCTGGTTTAACAGGACCATCCAGGCTGGTTATAACATTGCAACTTCTTCATGAAAATGATCTAATAGCCTCAGTTTTCATTTTATCTGTTTCTCCTGGATACTTCACCTCATAGTTAGTATGCCGGAGCTGTAGTAACAAATATTATGTCCTCAGAGTGTACCTTATATTGAGTCAGTTCGTGCTCCATTTTTCGATTCTTGTCCAGAAGTAATGACTCCAATTTGCTCATCTCTTCCCCACTAGTAGCTGTTTCCCAATCCTCAGCTTCAATTGAATTATAGCCAACAGCCTAAGAATATAACAATGGTCGGTCAACTCCAAAACTCAATTGAGTAAACTTGGTCATGCTTTCAAAACAATCTTCTATATAAATTTGTAGGTATAAGAATTTATTAAACTAAGCTCATAATTAGGACTACCCATTTGATTTCGATAAAAGGTTTAACCAATACCAAAAGTTATTGTTCACTTGGTCTTAGCGAAGAAATCATTCTGTAGAAGGTTAAAAGTTTTTCAAAGAGTGACCTACTGAAGGGTGTAATGATCTGTAATGAAAACAGAATAGGTAGAGAAGTCTGAGAAAAATCACATGCTACATTTGGAGAAGTGGATACTTATTATACACCTTGATGAATAAAACTTTCCATGCTACCATGGTTCCCATATTGTTCTTCATGTTAATAGTTAAATGTTACTCACTCCCAGCCTATGGACCACTCAGACTTCATCAATGTACTCTCATTTTACTCAGTCAAAGCACAAGAAGTTAATGTAAGATTCCCCAAGAGCAGTCACGTTCACATTACCTGCAAAATTTTTACTTTCTTGCGCAAATCCTCAACTAGTTTTTCAGTTGGTCGTGTCTGAATCTCCTTTTTCAACTCCTCAAGCTCAAGTTCCTGCGCAAGTTTTACAAGTAAGAGGTAGATGAATATGAATTAAAGATCTGTCTAGGAAAAATAACTTGAAGCACTTGCAAGGACAAATGGAAAGAACAAAATTTTCAAGCATAAAACACAGGTAATTGGAGCATACTCGAATTTTGGCAAAGGAAATGAAAGAGCAGGATTATTAATGACAATATTAGTCCTACTGCAAAGATAGACTATAACTGGAATATAATTGGACTCAAGCAAGGTTGTAGATAGCAGGATTGAAAACATGATTTCCTCTACTGTTAAATAAGATTAGTGGCAGTTAATTGAATTTTAATACTGGTCATAAGTTATATCTGACACCCCTAACTAGTAACCACATAATGCAACTGCATGACAAATTTTATCTGACCCTGGCTTAGATATGATTCAAATCAAATTCTCTAGTATGCATGAGCAACCACAGTACAGATGGGACCTCAAGTGAACATTTAGCTTCTGGGAGATGAAAATTGATGGAATGTAGGTCTTAGAATATGATAGAGAAGAACCACAAACAGAATAGGAAGGAATCATAAAAATCTTTTTTTCTTTTTCTTTTTTATTTGAATGGTCAAAGAATGATAAAGATACCAGGATGAAATCTCTTGCCAAGCCGACAAACACCTGCTAAGCTAATAATCAGATACAAGATCATTTATGCTTGCTTAGAAGCTAAGTGAGATCCAATATCTAACCAGTCTTATTTGAAATTTTTAGCCTTCGCTATCTTCCGTCTCTATGTACCCAGTCAAAAATAGCTCCCTCACTGTAGTAAAAACACTTCATACAAGTAAAACGCTGTTGTAATCACCTTTTCATTGAGCAAAGCCTTCAACTTCTTCAGCTCATTCAAATTATGTTCTCGCTCATTTGATAGTGTTGTCTCAATATTGTGCAGTTCTGTGTTCAGTTCAGAGATTATCTTTTCCTTTGCACTAAGAGAATTCTCAAGTACGGTGTTTGCATCTGAACTATCACTGCAGCACAATCACCGGAGTAATCAAAAGAAATACATGACACAGAAAAGGGCATCTCCAAGTCCTAGAGCAGAAAGGAAACTTGCATTGCATGGCAACTGAAGAAGAAGAAAATGAGAATTAACAAAATTATGCCAGCATTTAACAAGCTCCCCTCCGTTCATAGTGATATGGATGATCACTTGGATCATTTTTTCTAGCACAGGTTCATACGGAATGTGTTACCAACTTTTACCCTTAATAACAAAACAATATAAAGAATTGACCCATTTAACGATACAAATCCCGCATGCATCAGTTCCAAAGACAAGCATGCCCTTCCCCTAAAAGAGACCAAACAAATAATAAAAAAAAAAATAGGATAAGCACACCCTTGGTTTTTTAAGAAACATCGTATTTTCCTTATATCATGACCTGCCCCCGTCAGTTACATGCTCAAAAGTCTCAATGCCAATAACTGCATATATTTCACAAAAGATACTAGCTTTCATCCAACTTCAGCTATGGCTCCACAAAGTTTTAGGTCCAGTACTTTTGATGTATTTGTTACTCATTCCTTAGTCATTACCACTAAAAGAAGTCGAACTTCAAGAAATACAAAAGATGGAAGCATAATATTTTGTAATTCATTGATTTCTGAGTTGCAGTCAGAAAGAAACAAAATACTCCAAACGGGATAATTCCTTATGTATCCATTATACCAAAAACGAACCTTCTCTTATGTCCGCTTTCTTCATTAGCTGATTGTAACTGAGACCGCAGAAGCCCCTGTAATCAATGCGAGAGGAGCTATCAATTAGCATTGTCCACATTTGAAAGTTAGAAAGATCAAAGGAAGCGCGCTATAGTACAAACAAGATATTTCATAGTTGACAGGCAAAGGTTAGAAGGAAGTTTCAAAATTATCTCAAATGAATTCTCTTGATTCTTTGTCTGGGTACACACAAATAATGCCCAGCACTATGCAACACCAATAATCACCACCATTTTTAACGATAGAACTCTGAAGATATGTAAGATTTTTCCAGTGATCTTATGTAAAATTGCATGCCAGCTCAAACAGGATGTCAGCTAAAACTTTCCATGTGATCTTATCATATTGTCACACAAAGTGGTATACTAGCAAAGGTCATCTCTGAAGTTACAAGATAGAGGAAAAACTATTCGTTGGTGATGACAATTTCAGGCAAATGGCTCAACAAATTCAGAAAAGAGAAAGCATCTCACAAACATAAGAATGTGGGCTCACCTTTTCTCTCTCAAGGCTTAAAAGACGAGTCTGAGCTTCTTCAACTTCATCCATCAAAAGATTAACTTCTGATTGTTTTGTAGCTCTATCCTCGTCTGTGTTTAAGAAAATATTAGAGTTACACAAAATACAAATGTCTATTGGCTCAGGTAACATATAATAGATCCTTATCTGCTTACTTGTATGTGGATGTAATGTTGAAAAGAAGACAGAAATCTTATAAGCATTCTGACCTGATTGGGCACGAAGCTCAAACAACTGGCTCTGAGCAAACTCATGAAGTTTCCGCATAGTGGAAACACTTTCTTGAGCTTGGCGCAATTGATCTTGTAACATCCGTTCCCTGAATTATTACAACAAATGGCATTCAAACTATGAGAAGGTATATAAGATGAAAGGTTGTCTACAGACTGAGGAAATAAAGAATATCCCCCATATGACGTGATATTTCTCTACCACCTTTTGTAAGGAATGCACACTACATTCAGACCTTCTTATACTAAGACACGGCAGCTAAAAGTCAGATATTACTGGAGCTTATAGAAAATATAGTACCTTTCTTTTAGAACTTCCATAGTTTTCTGATTCTCTTCGGCCAAATTGCGTTGCTTAATCTCAACAATTTCTTTCACTTTTTCCTCCATCTTCAAGATCAAGAGATATAAGCATGAATAAGGAAATCAAAAATGTTTATGATACTCACTCAAATAAAACCATACAGTTGCAAGCTTTTCTGGATAACAGACAATATTGACAGATGCCACTAAAGTTCGTACCACGGTGATTGGGAAAATAGCCTAAAATGTTAAAGATGATCTAATAATTGCAAATATAGCTATACATGCAGAAGAATTGCAAAACAAAATGCCAAAGATTAAAAAAAAAAAACACATTAACACACAAAATCCACTCAGTTTAGCCACCTGAGCCTAACAATATAGGCTCAGAATTATCCACCAACAAAAGCACTGGTCCCATACACCGATGGGTATTCCTCCATCTACATGGGGGATCAAGGAGTTGGAGTTCTCAGCAGCATTTGTTCTTTGGTCCGACAGGAAAAACCCCTCACAAATGTTTTCTTGAGATAGAAAATTTAATCTCTTAAGATAAGATGAATGTACATCTCATGTCCCTAAGCCATTCTATGTCAATCTTAAATGCAAAATCCCATTATGATCTATGATTCTATGACTCAACAATCATTTCTTTGTTATAGCAGCATTAAAATTCTTCAACACCTACAGTAGTAGCTTATATTCCTTGAAGAATGAAAAGTGTAATTCAGGATCAACCCAACGCATAAGTTGGTAACTTCCACGTAGCAACCCAACTACTGCAGGCAGCATGACAAAATTCTATGCAAGTACCAATGCTAACAGCAAGAGCCTACAAAATGCTGAGCACACAGATATATAGTGACCTGTTGTTCTAACTGACGGGTGCGCTCTTCAAGTCTTCTTATTGTTGCTTGTTGGTTTTTCAGGTGAGTTGACTCAGTGCGGAATTCTTCAAGCTCAACCTTCATCTTTCTGTTTTCAGACTCCAGTTCAAACAATTTGGCATCCTTCTCCTGTATAAGGAGAAGAAAAGGTGTCAAACAGCAAATATAGACACAATTAAGAATTATTAAACACTCGTGAGGTTTTTCATAGCAACACCAGACAGAGAGTGGATGGTAGCATTGAATAGACATGGACTGCCTGATTAACCCTAACTTACAATATAGAGAATTCATGTAAAACGTGCATGCATGTTCAGTCTCGAAACTCCAAGTTTCATATGTAAATTACTAATCAATTCCACTCGAAGCTTGACAGGCCAATTTGGACCCGAAGAATATGGATTCAAACTAAAGAAGTGGATCCAATGTATATATATTTCCTGTGTTACCATGTTTTCAACTACCAATATCATGTGTTATTATTTAGCACTTAAACTTATATTACTTCATGACGCAAAGAAAGTTTGCCCCGTGCTCTGGTCAGGATAAAGCATTAGCATTATTGAATTCCACAAAATATGAGTAAATCTAAAGAACAGTTCATAGATACTTACTGCAACTGAATTTAGAACTGGGTAAGGATCCGGTGCTTCATAAAGTTTCTGGTAAATGTTAAGAAAAGCATTTTCCCCGAATTTTGCTCTCTTGGTAAGTTTATCGACCTCTTCTTGATAACCCTTAAGTAAAGAGTTGAACAACGCCAACTTTTCTTCATTTGAAGCCTTCTTGAAGTCTGTTACAAGTCAATTTTCAAATGGAGACAAATAGTACTGTAAATGTATCCATGATCTCTATCAGGAAAGATGATCGCTAAAAGCACAGCAGATCTAGGCAAAACATGGAGGCAGCATGAGAAAGCAAAACATGATAAAAGTGGAAGAGAATACCTCTAGTGCTCTCTGCAAGCTTCCTACGGTTCTTCTGACTGTTTTCCTGATTCTCTGCAATTCTAAGCCCCTGTTCATCCAAGATGGTCCTTTCTTTCTCTAAATCAAAATCTGGAAGGATCAAAATAGTATGTTGGAATTTGAATAATCACATGTCAAATATCTTTTCAAAAGTGCCCTGAATTGATATATGTAGATATTTATTCCCAGAATCATCTCAGAGGTAAGTTCAAGAAGCACTCTTATCATACGGCTGATGCTGCATTACCACACGGGAACGACATTGAGGAATGAGGATATCAATACCATTAAGAAAATAGAGAATAGGATAAATGTGAATTAGTCAAGGTATGCAAAGGGGGAAATTGCGCAGCCCCAGCTCACAGTTCCAAACCGGAAGGATGAGAATTCAAGGATACTTGCTAGAAAAAAAAGTAAGTATGAATTGGGAGCTGGATCAGCTTGAAGAGTCTTGTCAGGAATCAAAGTTTTAGAGCGAGGTCAAACCTTTGAATTTAAGTTACGGGTAGTATCACAAGAGGAACTATATTTTCTGGTTTATGCTTTTTGGTACATTTGCACTAGCTACAACTAGGAAAGGAAGAACTATCCTAGTTAATAGTAGACACTCAAGAAGATAATTATGAAATAAATTTAGGTTATAATAATATTATATGTGAAGAGTACCTTTCCAGAAAGTAGCGACAGCAGATACAGGGGCAGAGGTCGATGATGTGTTTGCCTTTTCTCTCTCTGATCCTCCTCCTCCTCCACCTTGCAGACCTTCCATTACTGATTACTGATTACTGATTACTGATCTCAATGTCCGGGGCTTTTCTCTACCTGATCGCCCTGTTTCCTCTTCCACTTCGCAAACCTTCTATTACAGGTCTCAATGCACTCGAAACCTCAACCCTTAGAGAATGGGAGAGAATTACCGTGATCAAGAAGAAGAAGAAATCTGGAGAAGAAGAAGAATTCTAGGGCTCTTTTCTATTTTGATTACTGATCTCAATGTCCGGCGTTCAAAACCTCAATTCTTTTCACCTTATGCTGAAAAGTAACAATTATAAGTTTAAATGGTTTCTACATTTTAAACGAACAAACAAAATGGGTGCTTCGTATATACGAAACCAAAGATTTAGATCTAAAATTGTTGGATTGGAAAGCTCGGTTCTAAGAAGAGAGAGATGGAAAAAGAAGTTGGTTGATGGGTCAGTTGGACTGGAAAGTGTTGGGCCGGATGGTTAGGGTGGAGAATGATATTGGGCTTTATTTAAAACGATGGAAATTACATTCTAGACTAGTAATTAGATTTTTATTTTTATTTTATTTAAACAGCAGCAGTCATTAGTTAAACATGTGTTTATTATTCGTCCACTTGAATTAGAGTCACAAATTTCAATAAAATTTATTAATTCTCAACTAGAATTTCCTCATAATATAATTTAATTACAAAATATATTATGCATTTAGATGCATCCAAATGTGCCTTTAGTTAATATGAAAAGATAAACATTTATTTAGGCTATCTATGGTAGCCTTGTATAAATAAAGTGGGAATTGTTTCCCTTTCAAATCACTACATATATAGCATAAAAAATGTGTATTGTAGTCTTGTTTAAACCTAAGATTAAGATCCAAAATACCCTTGATCAATTATTAAAAAAGACAAAATTAGGGGTGGCAATGGCCACAATTAAGGAGTACACATCTGCTTGCAGCGGACTACTTTTTGAGGTGTCTGGATAGGTTGGTCGTTGGGGATCAGAGCATGAAATATAGATGTACGAAGCAGGGGTCCTATCTTGCATATTTCATATGCTGGTGATATCTTTATCTTCACTCATACTAGGAGAGAGTCGGTTAGTCGCTTGGTGGAGTGTTTGTCTCATTACTCGACTGTTTTTGGGCAGCTGGTCAGTAGCAGGAAGAGTAGTTTCTACATTTCTGAGAAGTATGAAGAGTTGGCGTTGATGGTTTAGGAGGTGGGAGGCTACCGCAAGGATCCTTCTCATTCACTTACCTAGGGGTGCCCATTTATCGTGGTTATTGGAGGGCGGACCTTTTGCTATCGATCAAATAGAGGATGATGGATAGAATTCACATCTGGTCTCATCGGCAGTTATCTTTTGGAGGTAGGTTGATCTTAATCAGGAGCAGGCTAGCAGCTATCCATTTTCACATTTTGCAGGTCATGGAGCCCACCAAGGGCGTTTTTCATCAGCTTGAGAGGATCATGGCACGTTTCCTTTGGGGAGTGGTTGGAAGAAATGAGAGAACGTACTTAGTGAGCTGGAGACAGATCTGTCACCCTAGGGATGAGAGAGGTTTGGGTATTCGCAGCCTGGACGAGATTGTGACAGCCTTCAGTTTCAAGCTCTGATGGCGGCTTGTTGCGCAGGACTCCCTTTGGGCGCAGTTCATTGTGTGCAGGTACTGTATCTACCCATGTTGTGTTTATTATGTGGCTTTCTCTGGTCGTGATAGTTATATATGGTGTCGTATTTGTTATATCTGGCATCGTATGTCTGGTTGCGTGCGTTGGTCGCTAGGGCAGGGTGAAGTCAGCTTTTGGGATGATATGTGGGTTTGACATATCACTCTTAGATCACACTGTCATCCTAATGTTGTGTTTCGCCATGTCCCGGTTCATCATTTATGGCATGATCGGGCATGGGATGATGATAGACTGCATGCTTTGCATAGGAGATATGGTGTGCCTCTGCAGGTTATTGATGTTATCAAAGCCACACTGATTGATGTGGGCAGACGGGATGTGTTGAGGTGGGCGTTTACCAGATACGGCGGGTTCTCGGTGCCCTCTGCTTGAGAGCATGTCAGACACAAATAGCCCCAACACCCGCTCTTTGCTCAGATTTGGAATGATTGTCTCACTCCTACACCTCGGTGTTCTTCTGGCGCCTACTCCTCACAGGATCCCGGTTGATAAAAGATGCAGTTCATCGTGTCTCTTTAGCCTCTAGATGTCATTGTTGTGAGTCTCCTTCTGTTGAGCCCTTACATCATTTATTCATGTCTAGTGAGTCAGCGAGAGTCGTGTGGGAGTACTTTGCAGTCTAATTCTCTGATCTGCGCACACCGATTCACACGAGCACCGCTATAGCACTTAGATCATGTTTCTGGTGGCAGGCCTATCATAGGATCCCCACTACTCACATCAATTTTATTATCATGTGCCTTGTTTTCTGGTTTATTTGGAATGAGGGGAATAGCCACAAACACGATGGCATTCCTTTCCGATCTTCACATGTGATTTCACATGTGGTTCGTCAGGTGCACGTTTTGGTGGCAACGGGGACACTGGTCCCCCAATATTGGCGTGGTAGCTCCCCGCCGGTAGATTTCATGCCTTCTGCTCATCTGCGTCTGCGGGTTCTATGATCATCTCTTGTATCGTAGCGTCCGCCCGATGGTTCTTAGATCAAGCTCAATATGGATATATCTGATGAACTCGTAGAGTTAAGTGTTTTGGGGTTTGATTGTATTCGAGTTTTGCCTAAATTCTTATATTTCTATATCTTTGTTACAATCAATTACCCTATTTCAATATGTTTAACGAATTTGTCGAGATCATGTAGTTAACATAAAAAAAACGTGCAAAAGATACGATTTTGGGCGAATTTTGGAACCAGAAGGAACCACCCGGTCGGGCATAAAAGTGGCCCGAACACCACCCGGTCGGATGGATGTCAAATGGTGGACGGATAGTCCAGAGGCTACCACCCGACCGGGTGGTAGTGAGCACAAGAAGCCACCCGGCTGGGTGGCTGGCAGCGGGGAGTCCAGAGACTTGCACCCTACCGGGTGATGGCTCAACAGAGCGTCACCCGGTCGGGTGCAAGGCAGCCACCAGTCCAGAGACGTACACCCGGCCGGGTGTGTGTCCGTCAGGTATCCACCCGGCCGGGTCCTAAAGCAGCGTGGTTCCAATAGCTTCCACCCGACCGGGTGGTTGCCATACCAAACCCCAACCGGGCGGGTGGCGCACGCGATGGCCCAGATTCGACTTGTTAAGCCCATAACGAGCCCAGTTTAATCCACCTCTATTAATACCCTATCAACCACGTTTTTTACAGATATCAGAGGCTATAGAACAGTTTGAAAAGAGAGAGAAGAGAGAGAACGAACCCTAGTGTGAAGATCTTCAAGCAAGAACATCAACAATCCGAGAGGCGAGCGTAGGAATCGACTATGACCAAGAGCACGGTCCCAAGTTTATTTTCTGTTTTCAATTCTAGGATGCTAGGCTAATTTTCTCACGTTATTCCTAGTATGTAGTAGGATGAT
>JAYDZE010023877.1:0-27785 GCA_034509125.1 Monilaria moniliformis
TCCATAAGTTATGGATTGTGTAAATGGAAAAAATCATTTACAACTTTTCTAATGATATTTACCAAAAATATAGTAGGAGATAATTTAGTAAGAAAATATTATTACTAATAATAAAACCGGTTTAAATAAAACCGGTCCGATTCGATTCAAAATTTAGGGCATTATGTATATACAATTTATGTAAGTTTATCTTTATTCTTTGAGTAATTAGTCCGGTTTCATTCTACTTTGCTTAATTATTTGTATTGAATCTGGTTATTTATTGATGTTGATTAAGGCCTAAACTTTGTTAATTAACCATAATTCATTAGTTAATAACTTAAGTACTAACTTTAATTAATTAATGGTTTAATTTAATTAATAAGTTTGATTAATCACTTAACTAAATTTATAATTAATTAATAAATCGTCTAATTAACTTATTCAAAGAATAATAACACAATTTATCATTTTCAGAAATTAAGAAGTATTTCCACCTTTTTTTAGGGCAATACAATCATTTTACATCTTATTTATAACATAATTTTGTATACCAAACAATTTACTCATTTTTTTTCCAGATAACTATATCTACCAAATAACAAACTTAAAAGTTTATCTTGATCAAACTCTTGATTGAACAGTAAATTTTCTATTCCAGTTTAACTATCTTGTCATATACGGTCCGTTAACCCAAAGGAATAAAAAATCTCAAAACTTCGACAGTTCCATATAAACAAAATCTGATTTTTCAAAAAATCAAACTCTAATTCGCAGATAAATTGTAAATATTTGAAGGAAATAAAAAAAAAACTTGCTAGGGCCTAGACTTTTTTCTTCTCGTGGAGACAAAATCGATATGATCAAATTTAATCTATCGCTTTCGCGCCCTACGTAAAATTAGCCGCAACACGTTTTTAGCCGAAAATGCCCTCTTCTCTCGCAACGGATATACCGAATTAGAGTAGCAGAAACAACTCTCTCTCTAAGCCATCCATCCTCTCCACTCACTCTCAGCTTAATGTCGAGTGTTGTTGCTCATCCTGTTAAAATACAGCTCTGTTGTACATCTTCTCATAAATTCCATAAATACCCCCCGCCGCCGCCGCCTCTTCTGCGTCAGTCTTCGTTTTGTAGAGTAGTGAGCTCAAGGTTGTTGTTGCGCAGGAATGGCCTTCTTCTAGCGCGGGCCGAAGACAAGGCCCGAGAAGAATCCTCTTCTACTTCGTCGACTAGCCCCCCGCTTCAGGTTTTAATCTTTTAATCTCTCAACTTAATTTGACTTATTAGGTTATCCTGGAAGATCATGCGTTCTCGAGAACTATCAGGTTGCGGTTTGATATTTTGTATTCAAATCGATTGATTACGTTAATTTGGTATTTAGTTGTGATAGGTTTCTAGTGAGAGATTTGTGAGTGGTCGTGCGAGGCAATTGGAGAAATCAAACATTTCAAAATTGAATTGGTGTGAGTTTGATTACGGAAATAGATGTTTCGGAACCTTTGAATACCGTTGCACACCTTGAGCTTTATTAGTTATCAATGATTAGAACATTCTTTGTTCAATTGCTCCACCAATCTACACCATAAATTACTAGGGACAAAGGAACAGAGGTAATTGTTTGGGGATTTTTCTGGAATCAGTGGCTAATCTAGATTCTGGATATCCATATGAAGAAAATTGATAAAGAGCATGTGTCATATGACTCATATTCTTACAGACTGCCATAAGTCCAACCAGTGTATTAGGTGGTCATAATATTTATTTTCACAAGCTTCAGATTTCATCCACGAACTTCAGTTTTGGGGCATGGTGCAGGAATAGTGGAGTGGTTATAAATAAGGCAAATCTACATTGTAAAAACTGTACTAGATCAGGTGAATCTGAACCAGTCAGTGCAAACAATTGGCTCTTGACTCTTGGATGAGTACATTGAAGGAGATACTCCAACCTAGAGAGACCAAAGTTAAGTCTATCTAGAATCCCTTCAGGAATCGGTTCTTCCTCCTGGAAAACCATCTTCTTTTAGCTTTGGATTTCCTGACAACCTTCACCTGCACGTAATTGTTAGATAGAGATGTCTTCTATTTTCAGGTCAAGAGGAGGGTTCTATGCATGTACTTTATATCACTTTAGATTAATCTGCTTCTTCCGCACTCTTTTGTCTAAAAAATTTGTATCAGTCACTAGGACTTGCTAGTCATCAAGGCTGTAACAATGTAAAATTAACATAATGGCGTCTCAATGGTTTTGCGGATATTTTTTTTAAATATGCTATGCTACAATATTCTCAAGCATCTGATCCTGTATCCCCTTTTTGTCATAAGTTGAATTAATCTAGATTTAGAACTATTTCAATATAGGACTCGAGTCTACCTGGAACATGTGACCCTTTATGTTCTATTGATGATACAAGTTCTGAAGAATTTGAAGCCAGCTACCAACCAAAGACAGATTTGGTGAAAGCTCTTGCAGTTATGGCAGCTGCTGGAACAGGAGCACTGGCCATAAATCATTCGTGGGTTGCAGCAAACCAGGTTCACCTACATCTGCATGAAATCCTGCAATGCTTAAGAAATTTATTTGAATATTCTTTGTAACAGAAACTTAGTTGTTGACCAGAACATTGCAATGGAGTTGTTGTTCGTAATCGGGTATGCTGGAATAATATTTGAGGAATTTCTTGCCTTCAACAAAAGTGGAGTTGGACTTTTGATGGCTGTTAGCTTGTGGGTTGTAAGGAGCATAGGGGTAAGGTGTAGACTTCATTCTCTTAATACTTTCACTCTGCTATAAATGTTATGATCTGTCCTTATCTCATAATTTTTAATCGGTCTCTCTGCATTTCTACTCTTAAAACCATTAATCTTTTATGTGATTTCTGATAGACAGGGGCACTGACCTTTCAGTTACACCAAGTTTCCTGCTCCTAGAAACTATCTTACACCTTCATCAGTCGATTCCAATTGACTTGTGTATTGTCTGGGCCTGGGTTTCATATAACCATGTATATTGGTTCTTTTTCGGGAACTCAGAAGATAGGAGGATAACAGTCTGCCTTTCCTTCTCACTAAATGGAGCAAATTCAAGATGATTTTTTTTTGCAGGCCCCATCAACCGAGATAGCTGTTTCACAGCTGTCTCATGCATCTGCTGATGTCAGTGAAATAGTGTTTTTCTTGCTTGGTGCAATGACCATTGTGGAGATAGTTGATGCTCATCAAGGGTTCAAGCTGGTCACAGATAGCATCACAACTCGCAAGCCAAGAACTCTTCTTTGGGTGGTAAATAGTCTTCTAAGCCTTTTCTTTTATCACCTTTAGAGTTTAGAAAGCAAGTTGATCTCCTTATCAAGTAATGATCTTGATCCTTTTCTTTTTATATAATGAAAAAATATGCAATACATCTTTGTTTTCCTTCATTGCTTGGAATTAAGAAAATACATATACTCATGTTAAGCATTAATAAGAGAAAAAAGAAAATTACTCTCTCCATCTGCTTTTGAAATATTCATGATTATGCTATGAATAGGTATGTAATTTTTAAATGGAGGCTATGGAGCCTTTCTATTGATCAGTTTGTTTGACATGCCTACTAGAGTTAATAACTTACGTCTGAATCTGTTTTAACATCTTAGCTCTGGCTTGATGCAAGCTTAATAAACCCATGAGCGGACAAATATAAGCATTTTCTGAACATGAAAGGCTTGGTGTTATCAATGTCAAACAAACAACTATAGATAATTACAATAGTTCTTTAATTTACAAGAGCATGCATCATGTAACTAGTGATTGAGTCAGAATTTCTTATGCATTATATTCTGCAAGTTGGCCCTACAGGAATCTTAATACTATGTTTCTAGACAACTGATTTCCTAGGTTGGGACCTAAATTGATATTTTTGACAGAAAACTCTGCAAATGTACACGCTATCCATACTATGGGAGTTTGACTAATTGATATTAATAACCCAGGTGGGTTTTGTTACATTTTTCCTCAGCTCAGTCCTTGACAACTTGACATCCACTATTGTCATGGTCTCATTGTTAAGAAAGTTGGTGCCACCTTCAGACTACCGGAAGTAAGTGGCTCATACCCACTATTGTCCCTTCCTATGCAGATAAAGAATACTCAAGCCTTTTGTCCTAGGAATTCATTTTAAAGCATTTGGTTGATCTTGACCACTTTAGAGTGTGTGTGTGTACATATATATATATATATCTTTGTAATAAAGACAAGTGCTTATCTACAATACTACCAATTTTGCATTCTATTATGATAAGTGTGAGGTCTTCACGAACAGCCTGCAATAACTTTGTTTTGGTCATTCTTCTTTACTCAGCTTCTGCCAAGAAAATATCCTCAAACAATGATAAAGTTGTCCATAACATATGTTATCCACTCCTATCCATAGTAATATATTGAATTTGTGTGTTGTATCCTAGGAGCATAAGAGAACACATGATTGATTATTTTGCACTTTTTATTCAACTCTAAGGATTGCATTTGAAGGATCTACTGTTACATGAGAGTATGAGACTATGAGAGGTGAACTTGTAAACTTTGTTTCTTTAGTTCTATATTTTACGAGAAAGAATTCAAATATCTGAAGCCAACTGGGTATGTGCATTGAAAGGAAAAGAATGGGAGATCTTAGCAGAGCATGGGTTTAGGTATGTATTGATTATATTGCTGTTTGACAGGCTTCTGGGTGGTGTAGTTGTTATAGCAGCAAATGCTGGTGGAGCATGGACACCAATTGGTGATGTTACTACCACCATGCTCTGGATACACGGTCAAATATCCACATTGCAGACAATGAAGGTTCTTCTACTATGACCTCTAATTCTTTCTGTTATAGTCAATCAGGTCTATTTTATTGGATTGTGCACAAACAATTAAATTATATTGGAAAACTCAGTGATGATGCACCATTCTTTTTGTAGTTTTTGGTCATGGCTGAGTCTTTGAAATTGCTTTGTGTAGAATAACGAAAGAAGCATTCTTCCCTGGTAGATTTCCCAACATGTTCCTTATCAACTAAGAAATTTGTATTGACAATTAAATAAAAAGATACAGATTGTATCTGCAGTAAGATGGAAAAATTCAGCCTGAAGTGGTTAAATAGGTAAAAGACTAATATACTTTTGTGCTACCAACAAAACATAAACTGAAAATAGCCATGGTATAGGTAAATCTAAGTTGAGCTCGAAATGAAGATTTCCATCAACAATATATATAAACTTATAGATACAACAAGTTGAGCTATGCTCACAATTTGGAAAGTTATTTTTTAAGAAAAATAAAGGCCAAGATGATATAGTTCGACTTGTTTATACATCCATGCCTTTGTCAACTTGTTCATTATGATAGCTTCAGGTTGCACCAAATGTTTGAAAAGTTATTGCTGCTTATTTGTTGACTTCGAAAGTTGTCTGTTGTGCTTCATCAAAAACTCATTTCTTAGGGTATAAGTAAGTTGAGTATGTGATTCAATGGTCAGAATCCGGACAACAGAAGAACATCCTACTTAGGAGCTTTAAATAAGTCTGCAAATAATCATTTGAAATTATCACTCTGTAGTCAATACCTTTCAGTTCATATTTGCAGTCACTTCCAATTCACATCAAGTACCCTGTTGTTTCTTCTGGATTTCTTCTGCAGAACTTATCTTCTTCTGTTTTGACATAAACTTTTTATATTCTTTCTTTGGCCACAGGACTTGGTAATTCCATCGCTGATTTCACTGGCTGTCCCTCTGGCTCTTTTGTCCCTCACTAGGTACTACCTCTGCTTCCAGAGAGTTTGATGCAACCAGATATAAATGTAGAATATTGTTGGCAACTGAAGTTTCTTAAACCTGAAACCACATTTTAACTTTTCATTTCATCCAGTGAAGTTAATGGGAAAGGACAGAACACCGCGGATGTTTTGGCATCAGAACAGATGGCTCCTCGAGGCAAGCTTGTTTTCTCCGTTGGAATTGGTGCTCTGTTATTTGTCCCAGTTTTCAAAGCATTCACCGGCCTACCCCCTTACATGGGTATGCTGTTTGGACTGGGAGTTCTTTGGATTCTCACTGATGCCATTCACTATGGTGAATCTGAGAGACAGCGCTTGAAAGTACCACAGGCTTTATCAAGAATTGATACTCAAGGAGCTCTTTTCTTTCTTGGTATCCTCCTATCAGTTAGCAGGTACTTCTCAATCAAAGATATCATCTGGTTTCATGAAAACTTTTTAAGTTCTTAAAACCGCTTAAGCTCACTTCAGAACCCCATTCAAGCCTATCATGAGATATTAGCATCTACTTTTACTTCACAGCCTTGAGGCAGCAGGCATTCTGCGGGATTTAGCAAACTACCTCGACTCCCACATACCAAATGTTGAACTGATTGCAAGTTCAATTGGAATCGTATCTGCGATCATTGACAATGTCCCACTGGTCGCTGCAACAATGGGTATGTACGATCTCTCTTCGTTTCCACAAGATTCAGAGTTCTGGCAGCTAGTAGCATATTGCGCTGGCACAGGTGGATCCATGTTAGTTATCGGCTCTGCTGCTGGTGTTGCATACATGGGGATGGAGCAAGTTGACTTCTTTTGGTACCTGCGGAAGGTATATTCTGTTATGCAAATTATATGCTGCTTATAACAACGTGGAGTTTCCTGATTCTCTTATCCTTTTGCAGATAAGTGGTTTTGCTTTTGCTGGTTATGCTGCTGGTATTGCTGCATACTTGGCAGTCCATAATCTTGATATTTCGCTTCCAACAACTCTAGCTCAGGTTCCTTTCCTTTCCAGTTCATAGCTGAAACCACTGTCCTAGTCTTGGACAAAGGCAGCTCTCATGGTATGAAATTTGTACCTATGTTTTTACACATAATAAAGGGTGAGTCCTGCATCAAGCCCTAGAAGTTTTGAATGAATTGGTGATGGATTTGTCACATGCTCTGGTTTCATGGCAGTGTAGGAAGATTGTACAATTGCTTTCAGGTACTTTGTTCCCTATGTTCAACTTAGACTCAAATGTAAACATGATTGCTTGACTGAGATTAGTATCTAAATATGGAGCTAATTGGCAACGACCCGGCTATAAGATTGACATTGTCTCCACGGACCAACACAAGTTTTTGTGGTCACATTCAGGAGCCTATCTCATGAAAACTCTAAGGTTAAACATGCTTGGCTTGGAAAATTTGTAGTATGGGAAGCCCCTGGAAAGCTTCCTAGGAGTGTATGAATGAGGAGAATGCATACTGAAAAGACTCATGTTCATTTGTGGGATCAGCCGTCAATCTGGAAGTCATTGCATGAATGGGTTCATTCACCAATGATATATGCTCTAGTATTTGGAGAACAAACTTGCATGATCAAAACAAAACAAGAAATCAGCAAAACTTGCAAACAAAATTTTCTTACATAATAATATCATTAGGAGCGTACTCCTAGTAACAAAATTTGATGAGATAACCACTGCCAAAACTGGGTGGGTGGATTATATAATACCTAAGCTGAAGCTGCTGAAGAAGACATCCAAAACTGGAGACGTACATGACTTAGAGCTTAAGGTAGACAAACTCCTCAACGGCTGAGATTTCACCAATCCTCTTCAACGACTGCTTGCTCGGTTCTTCATCTACTCCAATGGCCATCAGCGCTTGCTTCCTTGGGGCTATCCTTCCGACGCTCATGAAGCTCACGTTCACATTCTCCTGTCCCAGAATGCTACCAACTTTCCCAATCATCCCTGGCTGATCAACTTGCCTGCACAGAATCAGACTGCCTTCCAAGCTCACATCCACTTCAAAAGACCCCACCTTTGTCAGATGTGGAATTCCATCCTTGACTCGCCCTTCCACTGTGACCTCACCGGAATCGGAGATGGCACTGGCAAATTTTGACTCCACATTCGCAATCTGGACTTGGACCGACTCGAGTGGGCTTTCAGGTGAACCATCCAGGATGATACGTTCTTCAGTTATGCGGAGTCCTCTCTGTTTGGCTGTGAAATCAGCATTCACCAAATTCACGAAGACACTTGAGATGGGCTCTATCAGACCCTTGGTAATCATGGCGCGGAGTAGCCTTGTGTCTAGATCATCTGGAGCCCTTGCAGATGCATATGTAACTTTTACAGTTTTCACGCCGCTCCCGCCTGCAACTAGTTGGACAGCAAGTCTGCCAAGCTTTTCAGCAAGGGCAACATAGGGCTTCAGCTCGGTGAGAACCTGCATTCAAGGAAATCATAGGACAAAACCTTCAGCAACTTCTGATTTCCTTAACAAAATAAGAGGGCCGTTTGATTAATATAGAGTTCATTAGAAGACATTATTGGATTATGACGTTGAAGGGTTACAGCAGAGCATGAGCAGTTTCACTAGATGCATCACTTGGCCCAAGCGGATAATTTCTGATGAAGTAGATGAGATTCAAGACAATCTAAAATACCCCAGAGTACTATATCATTTGAACAAGTTTCTTGTTTATGACATGTTCATGTTACTAATTTGTTCCATTTGATTTCAACTTGAACGCCCATTAAATTAGTCTTCTCACCATTAACATAGAATTTGGGTAAAAAGAAACAAAAAGGTAGACTTGGATTGACACTTCCCCTCTTTGTTAGAAACAAGTACCTATGCTTACCTCAATATGGGCAAGAAAATTACTTTTGATCTCAAACTTGTCCACTAGTAATAGTAAGAATCAGTTGAACATGCCACCAAAAAATACATATACAATAACTCATTCAGGGTGTAGTTTGCTTTCATGGTTGGGGGATGCAGGCACCTACGACTAACAACTTTTTGAGTACCTGAGCAGGAACCATGGGTGCATTGACAGCAGTTGCAGCAAGTTCCCCCTTTAACGCCCCCACCACAGCTTCAGCTATTTCAATAGCAACCCCTTCCTGGAAGTAAATTCACGCCAAAATTATAAACACAAACAAGCAGAAATACAGAGGAAGCGGTTGAGATAAAAACTAAGCTGAGAAGTGTCCAACAAACCTGAGCTTCCATCGTGCTGGCACCAAGATGTGGTGTAGCAATCACGTTTTCATGCTGTACCAACTTGCTATCCTTGGGCGGTGGCTCGACTGTGAAAACATCCAGTGCTGCCTGGAAAGAGAGACGAGAAAATCAGCAAGTGCTTCTTAATATAAAAAGATCCACTTAAGTATCAATTAATTACTTATAGCTAATTCATAACAAAATTATACCTGTGCTACAATGCCAGCATCAATGGCTTTCACCAATGCTTCTTCATCAATCACACCTCCACGAGCAACATTGATAATTCTAACACCCTTTTTCATCTTTGCAAAATTTTCATCATTAAGAATCTTTGATGTAGCAGCGGTAAGTGGCATGTGAAGTGATATGAAATCGGCTGTTGAAATAGCCTCATCAAAGCTCACAAGTTCTACACCTATTGCACGAGCACGGTCAGCTGGGGCATAGGGATCGTGCGCAATGACATGCATACCGAGCCCCTTGGCACGCCTAGCAACTTCTGATCCAACCTTACCGAAACCCATCACTGCCAGCGTCTTACCAACAAGAGACACACCAACGTATTTGTTCCTCTCCCATTTACCTAGATAGATTACAACACGATAACTTAGAGCAAGTCGTTAATAACAAGAATCAACACCTAAAAGCTCATATTTAAAGAGGTAAATTTAGCAAAGAACTAATAAAGCTGATTTATGCTAATGAAAACAACTTCAAAAGTCTAAATGACATGTGCATTACATTTCCCATTAACCTAATGAGGCACACTTCCGCAATGCATCCGTCCTAATCAAATACTAATGTGATTAAAAAATCCTAATTGCGAATTGATGATCCTAATTGCATTTAATTAGAGTCCATCCGATGCACACAAGTTTTTGCCTTAAAATAATGTACTTTTTCATCCCCTAAAAAAAAGTACTTTTCACAAAAGTTTGTGGTATCTTTATACCTTACTGCAGCAAACTCCAAAAAGAAAAAAAGATTATCATATCCAACACAAGATCCATAGAAGAAAGCATGATGAACATTCGCCAGACGAAATCCAGAATTCCCCAACGGAGTTCAAAGCAAAATCAACCTTATTCAACTAAGTATTTCTATAAAAAGCTAAGCATACTGTTTGAGTTAATGTCCCACTGAATCGAACAACAACAAACTACACACACAAAGCAATTGACGAGTTAATACGTGTTTGGTTGAGACGTTTGAAGACAAGCAATCGATGACTAACCAGCTTTCACAGATGCGTCGGCTTGAGCAATGTTCCGCGCCATGGCAGTAAGCAGCGCTATCCCGTGCTCCGCGGCGGCGACGGTATTAGCAGTCGGCGCATTCACCACAAGGCAACCGTGCTCGGTCGCCGCCGCCAGATCCACGTTATCGATCCCGACGCCAGCCCTGCCGACGACCTTGAGCCTCCCGGCGGAGGACTCGAACACCTCGCGGTTCACTTTAGTCCCGCTCCTCACAATCAGCGCGTCGCAGAGCGAGATCTTGGTGCAGAGCTCCTCGGGTGTGAGGTTGTACGAGCAATCGACGTTGGCGAACTCCTTAAGGAGGTTCAGACCGGCCTCTCCAAGTTTCTCCGACACGAGAATCGTCGGCTTCGCGTCCATGGAGAGGACGACGAAACGGCGGGGCTGGTCGCGGTGGTTGCGGAGGGAGAGGTTGCTGAGGCCGAACGCGGCGGGGAGGGGGCGATGGCGCAGCCATGAGGCGGTGGTGGAGGGCGACGAGAGTTTGAGGCTTGTCGACGAAGCTGACGCCGCCATTTCAGAAACGGTGTCGGGAGGTGGTGGGTGCTAAAATGCGCTGCGGGTGTGAGGGAGTGCGGCTATGGAGACTCAAGTCGGGGGGGTTAATGCTGGGGTTTTGTTGGCACTGTGGGTAAAATGGGAATTTCAACATTTTCATTGTCAATTTCAAACAAGTGTCAGGAATAATATTCCAGATAATTATTTTGCATATAGAGAGTGGAATTGGGCGGATGTTTTGATACAACACATTCCGTTAATAGTGTTGTTTCCCGTTTTCCGTTGGCATCAAATCAATTTCTGTAAAACACTTCCATAAAATAAAACAAATAAAACAAATAATCACAAATGAATAATGACTTCATATTTTCTTAACTTTCAAAGTTGGCAAAAAGTATATATATTTTTAGTCAAATCTAAATAAAAAGAGAAAAATATTCACGAAGATAAAAATATGAAAAAATTACAATTTTTAGTATTAAAATGACTAAATACTCTTATTAAATAAATATGTTTTGTTTCATTTATTAAAATATAAAATTAATTAAAAAACAAAAAATAAAAAATATATAACAAAGTTAAAACAAAACCCAAGGTTTAAGGGTTCATTAAGTTATGGTTCAAATTTCATTTATTATTGCAAGAAAGATATTTATCCTTATACGAACAAATTCACAAGTTACAAGAAATTATCGGTCCTTACACGCATAATATTCAAGCATACAAAAAAAATGTTTGTAAGCCTTTACAAGAATTTTGTGAAATTGTAAATCTTTGTGTAACCATTTAAATTACACGGCTACCAGAATTTACAATTTTGTGAAATTCTTGTAAATCGTATAAGGTTCACAAAATTCTTGTAACCCACCTTCGCGTCTAGGGTTCAGAGAGAAATAGGCACAGAAGAGAGAGATGGGGGGAGGTGGTGGTGGAAGCACGCGCACAGCGAAGCAGATCCGCGGGAGTGATGGTGCGATCTGGTGGCACAGTGGAGCTGATTGAGAGAGAAGCGGTGCAGCGACGAAGACGTTGGAACAAAGGTGACGAAGAGATGCGGAGAAGTCGGCGTCTTTGAGGCTCTTCCAAAGACCACTGTCTCCGTTTCCAAACTGGGGTCTACTTGTGAGGACAATACATGGTAATATGCAGTCTTGATAAAATTGACATTTATTTATAATAAATTATCATATGTTATTAGTAAAAGTATAATTTGTGTAATATAATCTGATGAGGCTGAATTAGTCCGAGTTGAAAATGGTTCGAAATTGAAAAGGCTAACCCGAAACTAAGTGAGTTGGTTCGATTGATATTCCTAATTCTGATTTTGAATGAATTATGCAATCGTGAAGCATCTCGATTTCTAAGAACACGCGAAATTAAATTAATAAATTATTTTTAGGTATATAATTTAGAGACTATAAACTATAAAGTAAAATGATAAATTTATTATTCTTTTTATTATTACTTTAAATGGAAGGTATAGTAAATAAAATGAAAGCTATGAATATAATTAGGGGTGAGCATTCGGTTTTCGGTTCGGTTTTAGAGGTGAGCATTTCGGGTTTCGGGTATTTTGCTCACCCCTAAATATAATCACCTCTTATTATTAATACTTTGTAAACCCATAAACAAGTAGCCCAATTCCCTATCTACAATAAAAATCTAAGCCCAAGACGAAGGCAAAGCCCAACTCTTTCTCTTTCTTCCCTTCACTCCTCACGCAGACAGAACAGAGATAATCAAGCAGCGTTCTCCTCTTCGGTTCTTATTTCTTGGCCTTCCCCTCCCTCCCACACTTCCCGGAACAACACGCCGCCGTCATCACTCGACGCGGTTTCCAAGCCGCCGTTTCTGCGTCACCTTCCTCTAGACCTCTACCTGCCGCCTCCACTGGAAGCTCGACGGAATAGCCGCGCCGACCGAAACAGGGGCAGCTGCTGCTATCTTCCGCCGCCACGGACCACCAGTTTCCGGCGGCGGCCGCTCCGCCCCAGACCTTGTGGCTCCTCAGCTCTCTATATTTATATACATGACGCTACATGCGAATTGGTTAGTTGCTCACCCCTTAATTCTTAAACCCTTCCTAAACCCCGTAAACATATGGTCTCCGACTGCCTCAATATACGGCGCTTTGTCTGCTTATTATATGTAATTTTTAAAATTAATTTTCATTTTCATGTCTTTCTTTCCCATGATTGCAATGTCGAGCATGTTAATTTTGTTTTGTTTGATTTCGGTTAAGGTTTAATTTATCCACGGATTAGTAGGTCTTGAAATATAGAGTATCATATGGTTACCATAACGAGCATTTTTTGGTATTATGTACACAGTTTTTCAAGTTTGGATACGGATGTAAATGAGTTTAAGCAGATGTGTAACACAACTTTTTGATGAATTGCGTATTCGAGTTATTACCTTGAATATGCAAAAATCATGATATTCATATTTGGGGCTTCAGTGGTTGCATATTTCACTTACTATATTGAGATAGAATTTAAGTGAATGAGCTTATATTTGCACTAACTAGATACTCAAACTTTACCATATTTTATTTTTCTATATGGCATCATACATGAACTGAACAAGTACAATTCTATGCCTTGTTTTTCAGTTAGTGATGGTCGATATAGCAAAGCTACTTGCTCTGATGGTGGTGCACGTTTGAGTAAGGTTTCTTGCACTCTCCTCATGGTTTTTATTGCTTATCCCAGGTCGACACTACATTGGCTAATATTTTTCTTTTTCTTTAAAGATACTTACTAATCATAGATAGGGATATTCTTTTTCTTACTTCAATTTAGTGGCCTCTTTCATTTTAATCATTCTCCTGATATATGCATCTTTGTGATTTGAAGGATGCATTAAATATAGTTTGTTCAGTGGAGTGCTGTTTATTAATGTCTTAAAATCTATCTTGTGCAGTGAAGAATTTGAAAAAATCTATTTCTTCTGTTGGATATTCTGAATTTAACAAGCATAACGGAAACTTGAGGAGGTACAGTGGCAGCTCGAGTCTTGAAAGTTTTTGTAGCGAAGCTCATCCTATCCTTCAATCTAGCGAACTTCAGCACTGGTTCAAGAATTGGCAACACTTGAGAAAGGATAAACTAACAGCAAGTACTTTTGCTTTGGCAATTGGTTTCTGGCCTCGTGGAAGGGCTAGATTATGGCTAGAGAAACTCGGAACAATTGATCCATTCCCTGGTAATTTAGCCACTTGTTGGAGCAACATTAAGGAAGAGGAGGCGCTTGAAAGATATAAGCTGATAACTGGAAATACAGTATCATATCCTGAATTCCAGGTGTATGGGGAGAAGAACCCTGAAGATAATTGGCTTGCTGCTTCCCCTGATGGAGCTATTGACAGTTATATCTATGGTTTGCCCAGCCGTGGGGTTCTTGAAATTAAATGCCCATTCTTCAGTGGTGATATGAGCAGAGCGGAGCCATGGAAACGAGTGCCACTGCATTATATCCCCCAAGCTCAAGGCTTAATGGAGATATTTGATCGAGATTGGATGGACATGTATGTCTGGACACTCAACGGCAGCAGTTTGTTTCGGATATACCGCAATTTGGAATATTGGGATACTTTGAAGATAGCATTGTCTGATTTCTGGTGGAAGCATGTCCAACCAGCAAAAGAGATTTGCAATAGAACAGTGATCACTAATCCACTGATTGAACTAAGCTCGTTGAGACCATCGCCTAAGCATGAATTGCATCGTTGCATTGTGTATGAGAGCAAACTCATTGTTGACAACTCAAAACTCTTGATTCGGGAAATTCATGGCAGATTGCAGAATTGATGCTCTTAAGCAAAGACAAATTTGTGGTTGACCAGAAAGAGTTTGCTCCCCTCCATAACAAAGACATGAAGTGTATCCAGCTTGATGTCATGTGAAGTAATCAGTTGGTTGATCTGTGTTTCTGGATTTCGACGAATGTGAGCCCATCCTACATTTGGTGATGGTCACATATCAACTGAAACCCTCAGGAAAGTGAAAACGAAGTATGATTGAGTTTGTCCTTAATTTCCTGTACCATTCTGTTGTATTTTTAATTTATTATATTATTATTATTATTATTATTTACAATAAATTTGAGGTTGTGTTGGCATGCTGTTAACCCGTAAAACGAATGTAGTCAGAATGCTGATGCAAAGCCGAATCTTTAATTTATGCATTATTTTTTAATAATATGCTTGAAACATTAAGTAGTAGTTATGCAGCCATCCAAAATCATCACTGGTGTTTTGAATAGTAGTCGGCAATCTTTTCATCTTTCCAAAATTTGTATCTTTAAAAAAAAATAAAAAAATTGACCAAGTGTAATTTTGTTTTACAGTGGCTGCAGAAATACCCTGAACATGGGAATTTGATAGCAGATTCATATTGGCAGTGTGTGAAGCAAATCGTGGTGCAGCGATGAAATATAATTGTGTATTGATTATTACACCTTTTAAAATCTGCAGTAGAGGGGAAGTTTGTTGGCAGTAATAGGGCTTTTCGCAGATACATTGTATAGATTGGATGCGAAGAATCTGTCGCACCGCAATTTTGCATACATTCAATTGCCATAGAAATTTTCTTTTCTCTTTCTGCTGCATGGACATAAATACGCAAGCTTTTGATTTGTCTGATTTTGAATATAAAATTGAATTGTCACTAAGATTGATTTTAATTGAGCAAAATTGAAATGAGCTCGATAATTAAAATGACGTTGTTTTGATTATATATAAAAAAAAAGTGAGGAGCTGTCCCTCAGACTCAAATTTCAATCAAAACCAGATATGTCCCAGATTACAATCTTCTTGCAAAATCTGGAAATTTCAATCAAAACCAGATACATCCCATTAGATTTGAATCTTGACGACAAAAGAAGAAAGTTCTTCCTTTTAATTTTGGTGGTACCTGGTAAGTGTTATTGCCATATATCGCATTTGAATCTGATTGTCACTTTAATTATTTTGATTGATTGCACTACAAAATTGCAATCTTGAACTCGAATTAATAATGGAAGCACGAGATCCTTTTCTTTTATTTATTGAAAGACACGAATAATTTTAGATTATGTTTCAGGTTTTAAAGTAGAATCTATGTTGCCCAAAGACCACACTTGGCTTCTGGGAGCCGTGTAGTACCTCATAAATAAACTATGCAAACTCTTCTGCTGCCGGCACCTCGCTCCGGCCTCCCACCACCACCTCCGCCCTTCAAGGCGGCGGTATCGTCTGATGTCAGCCGCCCTTTTCTCCGATTCAACACCTCCCCTTATCCTCATTCATCTCTTTCCTCCTTGAAATTTCTCCAAAGTTTATCCTCACCTTACTTAATTCTCAATAATCACTGTAATCGCAGTGCCAAAACCCTAGCTTCTGCTCCCACTGCTGCTGCTTATACTTCTCCGAGTGATGTATCTGAAAAGGCCAAACTCGCTCAGGTCTCTCTCTCCGTTTCTCTGCGTCAGTGTTTTGTTTAATGTGGATTAGAGTTCAGTGAGCGATGCGTCTATGGCATTTCTGTGTTAAGAGTTGACTGTTTCTAGGGATATGATCTGAATCTAGGGTTTAGGGGTTTTCCCCCTTCAGTGGCACTCCAGTAACTATTGCTATTTAACAATTGGAACCTAGAATTTCATTTTGTTTTATTTGGACAGAATTTGATCGTTATTTATGAGCTTTTTAGAACATTACAAGTTTTTCCCCGTTTAAAGATGACAACATTATTACTTATTTTTGTAATAAGCATAGGAATTCCATGGAATAGGAAATATAGGTCTAGGTAATGCAGATGCAGAAATTGGTTACAAGATTTCGTGGAGTTTTTCAAATGTGGTGACAGTTTAAGATAGATTGAACTTGAATCTTGATATTCCCTTCTGAGATTCTCATCTTTGAAATTCTTTTTTAAGGTTTCGAAGAGATTAGAGAAAACTTCAAGGTACTTCAAGAGATTGGGAAGTTTTGGATTTTGGGGACAACTAGTTTGCACAATTGTGGCAGCTGTTATCCTTTCATTTTCTGTTATTATTACTGGGAAAATCACATCACCTCCTACCTTTTATGCAACTGCTGGCGGAATTGCTGCTGCGTTCATTTCTGTGTTTTGGTCATTTGGGTATATTCGATTATCTGATAGACTTCGGAAGACAGCCACTGATCCTTCAAAGGTAATCATTAACAAACTTTTAGTATATTAGTAGCATTAGAATATTTTTCGTAATGTATTTTGTTAGCATCAAGCTTTTTATGTATTCTGATAACTGCTTTCGTTTTAAGTCATAATCTGCAAAATATGGTAGAAGCACCACTATCTCAACCCTGTTGGTTCGGAAGATGTGGTATATGGTAAATAGGGCAGATAATTCTAAGAAAATGATTTTTTTACTGTAAAATCTCTCAGGCTGAGTGAGGGCAGAGACTTGAGAATCATATGCTCCTTTATTGCTGAAGCCATTTACATATAGATACTCAATTGTGAGGTTATAGGCCCATGATAGAATAGGAGATAGACCAAGAATAGGTCCCTACATAATATGGTTTTGGTAAGGGGCAGAAGTTGCTTATATAAGACAGACTTGTGAGAGTCTCTATGTAACCGAACTTTATAACAAGGTGATATCCACTTTTTTTTAAGTAGTGGATGCTGGTGAGTCTTTTCATGTCTTTGGAGTTATTGCACCACACCCACTAATATGGAGCGTAAATTGAGGCAGAGCCAAGTAATTCACATGTATTCTGGCATTCTGTTAATTGTGTATGATTGCTAACTTAAAATTCAATCACTAAAACACATCTAGTACTTTCCCAGTTGAGTCGTCATGCACTGATATAACAAATTATACAGTTGACGCAATATCTCATTACATATGTTCAAGCACTGTATCTGGAATGCAAGTTCTGTCCTGTTATGATGATTCGACACATGTCATTTGCTTTCAGGCACCTCCTCGTGCTGATGTAGTGAAGAGTTTGCAAAACGGAATAGGCATAAATGTCTTGGGCATAGGTGCTGCTATACTTGGCATGCAAGCGACAGTAGGCCTGCTGGTGGCTAAAGCTCTTACCACTTCAGCTACTCCTTATTATCAGGGTATTGCCCCTGGGAACAGTCCGGTTCTTGCCTTGGATGTGTTCTTGGTGCAGGTATCATTCGTAACTAAGTCCAAATTTTCACTTTACCGCTACATATTTGCCCCTCTCCTCTACTTGGTGTTCTTCATTTGGTCTTTTTTGGCATTTTTAATTGGGGTGAAAGTTCCCAATCATGGTAGCTTCTTTTCAGCCTTTATTTGGCAAATAAGGGATTATTTGCTGAATCCAGTTCTACAACCATGTTTTTTGCTATTTGTAGGCATCTGCAAACACCATAATGTCACATTTTATCGGACTAGTATGCTCGCTGGAGCTATTGCGCTCCGTCACCTTGCCGTCTTCAGAAAGTGTTCTCATCCCGAAAATCGCCTAACTTGGATCAACTGTTGGGTGAAAAGCACTTGGAAATGGGCTTTCCGCAATCAATTGGCTGCTTGAACTTGGGTGCGAATCATCGCTCCACTTAGAAAAGAGATTGTTATTGACTAGATTACCGTATTTGCGGACTGGTTTGAATAACATTATGTTTTTATTGCAGAGTTTCAAAAATAAAAGTCGTCAGCATCTGAAAAATGAAGTACCTAGTATACATAACTATTTCCTGTGATGAAAACTAGGATGGTAGCTTTTCGAAAGGAAAATTTCATATATCAACATTTGAGCGTTCAAAAAATAAATTTATATCCAACATTTTAATATTGGTAGCACTGAAGATCTAATGTGGCACGTTAAAATCTGATACGGAAATATGTATACAATATGAAAAATTATGTGGCATTTTTTAGTGATATGTCATCTCAAAACATGACGCTTTTAAAATTAAAATGCAAAAATTAAACAATCTGAAAATTCAAAAATATACCTCTATCTTTTTGTCTAGTTTCCACCCTTTTCCTCATACGTGACGTGCCTAGTTAACTGTAATAGGAACCGAACTGGTGGTTTTTAAACGGTGGTTTCGGAACTAGAACCGGCCTTCACGGTTCAAACTGGATTCGTGTTAACAGGCTACATGGTCCGGTTACGGGCTATGATTTTTGAAGCCGAAAAGTGGCAGTTCTGAACCGTTGGTTTTCGAGGTGTGCAAGCCTAGAAGGTAGGATGCAGGCACAGGAAAACCGGCGGTTTTTTGCTCTAACCCGTAGGTTTCTAGCATAAAACAGTCGGTTTTAGCGAAAAAAATTTAATTTATAAATATCACTCATCCCTTCATTCTCAAGTTTGTTTATCACTTAAAGTCTTAAACTTTGTAATTTGTAAATATATCATTATAAAATCAATATCAATGCAAAATTACAAATATTATTTGTATACTTAATTTTCATAATTTATTTTTACATACATTCATCATCAAAATAACAAAAAATTCGGCGGTTTTGAACCAGAACCGCCGGTTACGATTAAAAAACTGTAACTGTAAATATGCTTAGTGGGTCAGTTAGGGTTCAACCAAAGACAGAACCGTAACCGGCGGTGCCGAACCATAGCCATTGGGTTTTAAACCGGCTGTCACATCTACTTTCCCTCTTCCATTCATATTCCTCCCTCACTATCTCATCCATCTCCGAATCCCTCACGACCTCATCAAATTGAAGAAGAACCGTATAAGAAATGTATTATGGGTTAAACACATTGTGAAAATCAAATGTGATTAGAAACCATTGTTGGCTGATGTGCGATATTCGAATTTGACTTCTTCATATCCAAATAAAAAGATGAGAATGAAGTTCAAATCTTTAGACGGAAATAATTTTTTCAAATGCTCTCTTTTTGGACAGGTACATGTACATTCCACTACTTTGTCAATTTTAATTTCGTCCCAGAATTGCTAACTGATGTCTAATAATCTCTTTCCCTCGTAAGTTGCAGTTTAAACATGAACTTTTCTAAACCATCTACTTACAAGATCCTAGCAACGGTCACCTAAACTGATCAGCAATACGAAAGTTAAATAATGATAACAACAATTATGTATCACTCATTTCAGATATCTCCTATCTTATAGTATTCCTCTAATTGAAACTTCAAAAACAAGTCTTAGCTCCCTGCAAAAATCACTCCAACTATCAGGCAATCCACATGATTACATGCTAGAACAAGGCATAATAGGCATTTCCACTATTTCCTTCTTCCAGCTGCATAATGCTCACATAAGCTTCACCCTCCTGCTTTAGAAAACGACGATGTCTGCTTCCGTAGCTCCACATCAACATTCCTCAGGAATTGATCCCACCCGCTCCCTTCGCTGGTATCTAAATAATCATAAGGAACTGCAGATTTCAAACCCGGACGAATACCACAACGGCTCTCAACAATCCTCAACTCTGCTTCATCGCCCGATGTCTCTTCCAATTCCTCCCAAGTGAAAAGCAAGGGAAGCGTAGACGCACCCCACGGGTTGAAATCCAAAACCTTACCTCTCCCATCTTTTGTCACATACACATCAAACGTATAGCTCTCAGATTCAAATTCCTCCTTTATCTTCTCCACGAAAAGTTGTTCAATCACCACTTTCAATTCCCTCTTCTTTTCAACAAGAACAGGGTAAAAGTTAGTCACCTCCCTTTGACAAATACCTACTAGGGCTTTATCGTGTACAAAACAACGGAACTCCATCTCAGGGTGCAGCGAAGGATACCATTTTCGTAGTGCAAGGTAGAAACTTGACGGCCTTGATGCAGTCTTGTCCGGGCAAGAATCATATGCATGGAAGAGATCATGGACAACTGAGTCTGAAGATCGGAGCAAGAGTGCAATCTCAGAGAAATTAGTGCATCTGAGACTCCCAGTCGAGCTGATCCACGCAGAGTCTTTAGGTGAACTCCAGTTGAGCTTAGGAAAGACAGCACCCCCTAGAGATTCAATGGATGCTTTAATCTCCGTTTCCAGTTCAGGGAACGAGGGGGGTGGCATGGATTCCTCTGCTTCATCTCCAGATCCCTCCGACACAACAAAATCTTCCTCTTCCTCGGGTTTGTGGACTCTGTTCGGCAAGGCATCATCATTTGTGATTGAAAGAGGGAGCAGAAACGGACCAGAATCATCAATAAGGTATTGGACAAAGGACTCAGGAAGCTCGTGAATTGAAGTTTTTATGGATATGGATTTGAATTTTGGGAACCATTCCTGAATCTGACACCTATTTATATCCTCTTCTTTCATGTCAAAGCAAAAGATGTTCACTTCTGCAAAAAACAGTTTAAAAAGGCTCAACTTAAGAAGCACTAGTAATTGAAATAAACAGAGTGATATCTATATCTGTACCTATACACTGTATCAAAACACAGTTTCACAATTACGTTTGGCTCAATCAGTTTTTTAATGGCGCTAAAAATTTAAAAATGTGGTTTTTTGGCATCCAGTAATCTGACATAATTTTTTCACGTTTTTTTTTTTTTGAATACAAATATATTTAATTTGAAGTTAAGTACAGTTTCAACAGACTATGAATTCGACCATGACATGTTTACAGAGATAGACCAGTTTTTTAATAAAAACAAGAGCGTGGGAAAAAAAGAAAAAAAAAAACAGCGAAGTGCAGAATTCAGATAAGAGATCGAGCGACGAGCGACGAGCCACAAAAACTCTGTCCATTTCAGGAGACAATTTATCTTCTATCTCAGATGTTGCAAGAAGAAATCAGGAATGACACAGTAGAACCAGAATATACCTTAGGGTTTATAATAGCATATTTACCTTATGCGCAGCTTCTGTCGCGGAATTTAGGGCATATGAGAGTAGATCAGGAAATTTTAGAGGAAGAATTATGCAACAAAAAAGAAAGAAGTTGGAATTTTAAATGGGAAACTTAGAGAAATAGTTCGATAATCACAGGATCGAACTTTTATTCAAAAAAGACGACGCGCAGAATTTGGTGGAGTTGGGTGAAGAAGAAAAGGCGGTGGTGAGAAGATTTAAGGCCCGGGTTACAACTTACAAGGCTTAGGTTAATTGTTTGCTTTTATTTGTTGGTTTATGTGAGCTTGTTTGTTGGGCTATAGATTTTGTTTTGGGAACTATTCACAGTCCTTTTTTAGGGTGAATTACTATTTATAATTATTCGTCTGGCAATTAGATTATTTTCGAAATGGATAGAGCTTCCAAAAGTTTTATCTAGATTGCTTATTAATATAAGCAATAAGCAATCTAGATATAAATACTTTTATTGAGAATATACTGGTTTATATGATGGCCAGTGTTGTTTGTTATGATTTAATTAGTACATGTTTAATATTACACAATATATATATATTATAAACTAAAACACAACAACGAGAAATATATGTGAAACTAGCATAGAAGTCGTTGCCAAAAATATATGTGATAAATCTGTAATTGAGTTTCAAGCGTAGAAGGATCGTTGAAAATACTAAAAATTCGGTATATCGTCCTTATTGTATTGAAAAATATCGATTTTCTTGTATACTAATATTTTTCGGAGCGGTAAATTTCGATAAAGTAATGGTACAACCGTTTCTAATATCGAGATATACTGTTGTATACTGTTACGACTGTATATATAATATATTGTTATTTTGATATTACCGTTATCACAATATATACAGATTTATCAGTAAATAACGATACATACTGAAATACCGATATATAGGTATATACGGATATTGCGGTATATATCAAAATACCAGTATATATGATTATATATATTATTAGTGGTAAAATTATAAAAAATATATATTGATCTATTTTATAAGTAATGACAAATTAATATATATATATATAATTATTGATAAGTAGAAATAAAATGAATAAGAACTTTTACTACTTAATAAAAAATTAAATATTACGATTATAAAATAAGTTATATCTATCATTTTATATAACTAATTGATTATGAGATAAAAATACTTGTAACTCTACTACATTATAAGTGGATTTTGGAAAGGAAATAAAAGGAGTAAATATAAGTGGTATAATTGAAAGATATTGAATAGTATATTTAATTTATAATATATCGATTATGATTTTTGGTATATGACTCTATATTACAATTATATAATGAATATTTATGTTTTACATACATTTGAAACTTTTGATAACTTAATCAAATGATTCAAAATGCACTATTTATGTTTATTAACTCTTAATATAAAATTTCATGTCGGTTATACTTCAAAATTTTAAAATGAACAATCAATGCAATAAGATATTAGTTTGTTAAATTCAAAAACAAAAAAAAATTACTTAATCTACTGAGACATTTTCTATAACTATAATTGTAATTATAAAATAAGTTACATGATAAAATATTTATTTTGTTGTTAACTTGTGATAGTATTTAATTGCAAGAAAGTTATTATATTTGTTAGATGTTGTTTAGGATGTTGTTATGCACATTATATTATTCACGTCAAGTTTTCAGTGTTACCGTCAAATTTTAATAATTTTGGTATGATTTATATATCAATAATCTCGCTATAATGCTGATAATTTCGGTATACCGATATTTGTGGTATACCGTGAAAGTGTGGTATACCGAAAAAAGGTACGATATCGATGTAATTAAACTACATACCAAAATTAATGTATACCGAACTAAAATATGCAATATAGAATAAGATAACTTTATGAGATTTATCCATTATACTATATCTTAACACCCCCGAACACAAAAATTGTCTATTGAATAAGAAACTGTCTGTAACCCATCGAGAATCCAAGATGATTCTTAATTGTAGGATTTAAAAAGTTAAATGTAACTGGAGAATGGAGAAGGCTGAGAGGAAATACAATACTTTGTCCCCGCTAAATTGAAAAATAATATAAATTGACCACATTATAGTGATTGGCTAGACTGCGAACTAGTCTTAAGATATGGGTGTCATTAACTATTAGTAATAAAAAGCACCAAAATCAAAAAATTTATGAATATACAATCATAAGACACAGCACTTTGCAGAAAACGGAGACATATACTCTTGAATCTCAATAATCCTAGTTCGGATTTAATGCAAGAATAATACAAACTAATTTATTTTTTTTCAAATGTGGCTTACTTCTTTTATGTAGTTTGTAGGCTATTGCACATGGGCAAAATTTACCCAATGTGCATCTTGAATAGCAATTGCGGGTTATCTTGGTCATAAGAAAAAAATATAGACAAAAGATTATTGTGCCTCTCTCCAAGTTATGGATCTTTGAATCAGTACAAACACAGATAAGAGCAGTCAACATCCCTCATACATCATATTGAGGAGGAAAATTTTGTCACCTTAATAGTATCATATTTGGGCAATCAAAATGGTAAATGCATTTCAAAATCAGTTCATATAGGGCTTCTTCTAGAGGACCAAGAAAACAAGTATTCATGACTAATGTACTAATATTCATTACTGGCATGTTTCATATCATTTCTACAATTCAACTGGCAGATGAACTATTCCTGAGTGGTTACCCTGCACAACCCAATCTTTTGAATGAAAAGCTACGTAACAAGAACTACTAACCTCCTTAGCATGAACATATCCAGTAAATCATCATATGTAGCTGAAGCGAGCAGCCTTCCTCGACTGGTCTTTGAGACTAAATGGTAAGCAATCACCGAAGGGCACCTGCAATTGCATTGAACTGCACGTCAGGGATGACACAAGCTCACAGCCTGTAAAGCAATGCTTAGGATATATGACCAATAACCAAAATATATATGATTCAAGACTATTTCCAATTTGCCAAAATTATAAGTTATCTCTGAAAGCTTTCAGAATAAATATCAAAGTTAGAAAGGTATATGTATATCCAATGTAAATATATGTCAGTACACATCTTTCGCTATTTTGGTAGTGCATTATTGAAGTACATATCTAAGCAGAATTTCACCTTCCATAGGAACTGCTTTAATAGCTAAGAGCCTGGGGAAAAAATCATGCCAATAAATGTGATTTGACTTATCGAGAACAAAAGCAACATACATCAAACCAAGTACATTGGGAAGTCTCTTAAGGTAATATTCCAAGCTATACTAACATATAAAATGAAAGGGCATTCCTACCCAACTAACTTCAAACTAGCAGCATATTCCATTCCACCTCTTATTTCCTACTAATGTAGCTTCCTCATCTTCTCTCCACACTTCTCTTTCAAGGAAAAATAGAAGGATGAAATATTTTGTCGGATCCAGACTATGTAACTGGAGATGCTACATTCTTGCAATGCATTTCATACTTGATTAGGTTTGTGTTAACATAGTAAAATCTTGATGCTCTAAAGTTCAATCTCTCGACCTATACAAATTGGTAGAAAATAACTTATAACTATGTAATGGTATTTCTTCACTGAGAGAATAGATTGAGTTAAATATTCATATCAATACATCATAGAAATATATAATTCTATGTTTTGCACTCTCACATATATAATGATTCACTCACAAATAAGGCATTTAAGATACAACTATAGCCATTAGAGATTATCTGTCTGCAGCTTGCTTCATGAAGATAAACAAAGATTAGTCATAGTAAAGGCCTCTGCCAAGTGCCAAGCACATCCAAAAAGTTGAACTAAAGTGCAAGACACAGGTCTTCTTCTCTTCATGTTGATGGTGTCTTTCCGAGTACATGCTCGTCAATTAAGCGGTATTGTATCTGAGCTATTCTCTGCGCTGCATATAGCTTGTCATCTATCAGAGCTTGGTGCTTATAATACAACAAAGGCAGCGAGAAACAAAGTAGGACCCCTGTTTTAATGAAAATTCAAATTAAATTAGTCATCAATCAAATTGAAAGGCAAAAATAGCATTGCAGAGAACTGACTTACCAATGTAGACCAGTGTAAGAAAGTTGAATAAACTGCCTATGTAGGAAATAAACCACAACCCTAGAACGAGCTAAAAAAAAACAAGCATTAAACTCTCTATTAGTGGCATGCATAATCAATTTTGACTATTAAACATCAATTTTGCATGGAAACAAAACTATTAAACCTGCCAAAAGAGTTTCAAGTCTCCACCAATTGCAATGTCGTGTGCCATTGACAATGCATGATTTGTGCAGACTCGCATCTCATCAGCAGCCTTCACAACCATTTCTTCAGAAACCTCAAGATCAGGGAGAGGTGGCAGAGGTCTAAAACCGTGAACATTATTTATCATTTGGCAGAAAAGCCAAAAATACTCACCAAGTATACCCTAATCCCCATGACTAATACTAATATAAGAACAACAACGTACAGTATAAACATTTCTATGTATGTAATAACCTCAAACTTTCCAAATCAGACTGAAATTCATTAGCCAAATTATATGTCTATACCAAAACCGTAACACGGCCAACATTCAACAATCCAAACAGTATAAAATAAGTCACTGCTTATAAACTCATGCAACTTTATTTATTTACCTATTGAAAAGTGCTGCAGATTTAGCCCAAAAAAACAAGATTATGACGAGTAAGAATAAAGCATTCGATAAGAATGAAATCAAACTGTATCCGGCTTTCTCGAATAGAAGCCAAAGAAGCGTCGAAGAAACAAGAACAAGAACGCTCTGATTCCGTTTTCTCCACAACAAAATGTCAGCAACTGCATCACGAAAATCATACATAAATTACCACTCGAATTGATGATAGCAGGATAAGGTAACAGCCAGTAGAGGGATTGAAAATTCAGAAACTTCAAAATATGAGGAATGCATAATTTTGATCAATATGATATAGATGTTGCAAGTGTAATTACCTGCACCGTCTCCGAGCGCGAGATAATCAGAGAACCGATGAGGTTCTCCCATAGGAGATTAAGGTTGATCAGAATCGGGAATTCGCGGAGATATTGAGAGAGCGGAGGGAGAATGAGATGATCGAAATTTCGCGATTTTACGCTGGAGTATAAAAGTATGTGGCGCCTCAGTCGATCGCAATTTAATTTCAAATACAAATAAATGATTGTAAAAGTAAGTTAATTTTAAGATGCAGCATACATTTTCCTTTCAAATATATGTATTTGTTATCATTCTTTTGGAAAATATTTATTCAAGTTTAAGGAGGTGTATTGTAGAACTAATTTTAATATTTCAAATTCCCTGAATGCTTAATATAAACCATGTGCCTGGGTTTTATAAACGTGCTTGCAAATATTATTTGTTACAATCTGAAAGTTTATTTACATGCCAATGCATCCAAATAATATGAATAAATATTATATTGAATATATTTGCTGTATTCATATGACATATAACATCAAGCTTGGTGTAGATAATAATGATGATGCCATTTTTTTTAATAAAAAATAGTTGTTTTTACAGTTAAAATAAAATTATAAAAATATAATATAATTATCGAATAAGAAGTGAGTGATTCTAAGGGATAAGTTGGTCCAATAAGACCCTTTAAGATAAGTTTGTCTAAATCATTCTTCATAAAATATAATAATTAAGAAGTGCGTTGAATATCAATTGATAGAACATTCATCAAAATTTTAAGGTACTAAGGGCGGTCTTCAAATTTAATATTACAATCATCTAAAAATAAATACTTTAAATATAATTACACAATTATTAATAACGGCTTGAGTCATCAATCTAGCCAATTAATTGTAGATGATGTTTGGTAAAACAATATTTATAAAAACCAGCAAACTAGGGAAAAAATCTACAGAATTCATTGAGTTATAGTAGTGCTCATTTAGCTTACTACTAACCAAATATAAATCGTGGTCTGCAATTCTTTCCTTCTTTCTCTTTCTTTAGGAGAGATATGTCTCGAGCTCCCTGCTACAATGGGTGCAGACAGAATAGAGCAATCGAAAATAATGGTAATATCAAAACATGCAATGAATTTCCAATGAAGAATTAGGTATGATAAATGTGAAAGAGTTAGTTTCATAAACAATAAACCAGCACGAGAGAGAGAGAGACAGAGAGAGAGAGAGAGAGAGAGAGAGAGAGAGAGAGAGAGAGAGAGAGAGAGAGAGAGAGAGAGAGAGAGAGAG
>JAYDZE010023988.1:0-27777 GCA_034509125.1 Monilaria moniliformis
AAATTTATGATACTTCAAAATATGGGATTTTGCAGCTCGGAAATGGTTTGGCACAAACTCCTCAGATGGGGTGACTACCTTCTTTTTTCTTTTTTTTCTTCGTAGGTTTGTTGTGCATGGTGAGATTGAGGGAAGAATATGATCTTCGTCGATTATGTGTTTAATCGTTTAATAGGAAGAAATTCTCTTTTGTTGTCGTGAGTAGAATTGTTGCTTTTGGTGAGGTGTTAGTCATAAACTACTTTGGCGATCTTTTCTTTGTGTTGTGATTCTTCTGAAAATCACTTCTTGTTTTGTCATGTAAATTTCATCGTTGAATAGAATAGAATACCTGATTTTTGAACAGATGGAATAGCTGGAATTTCTTCAGATGCGATATTGATGAAAAAGTAATCAGAGAAACAGGTAGCCCCTTTAATTTTAACTCAACTTCTTAACTGTCAAAATCCCATATTATGTTGCTCTTAAATTACTTTTGAGATATGAAATTACATACATATAGTTTTTTCATTGTTCTTGGGGGATCAATGTTGTTTTTCATAATTCACTTTTATTGCATAATAGCTCATGATAGCCTTTTTCTCTGGATTTTTCTCTTGGAGAGCTTATGAAATTCTATTAGCTTGTTTTGCCTTTGACAGCTGATGCACTTGTTACTACTGGTTTGGCTAAGCTGGGATATGTATATGTGAATTTAGGTAAATCGGAACACCTAAAATCACATGATTTGTGGGCATAATTTCCTAAATGTTTCGCTCTGTGATGGTCCATGTTCTTACATTTGGTGGATATCATGATATGCAGATGATTGCTGGTCTGAATTGGCAAGGGACTCAGAGGTAAATAAGCATCTCTGACTATTGTTAATGATCTTTGATCATCAAACTATAGAATGGGAAAGCCACCATATCTGATTTTTGAGTTAGTTCTAATTTCAATCAAAGACTATCTTTTTATCTGAGTTTAATCATAAGAGCAAACTTGCTTTGAAGCTCGAGTTGATCAGAATTGCCAAATGCCAAAGCCTTTTAACACAATGCTGCTTTCTTTGTTTGATAAATGATAACCTGAGATTGCATTTTGATTTTATATTGTCATTGTAAAAAAAATGATGCAGGGTGATATGGTTCCTGATTCCATAGCATTTCCATCAGGCATTAAGGCTCTTGCTGATTATATGCACTCAAAGGGTCTGAAAATCGGTATCTACTCAGATGCAGGGTATGGAAAATTTTGGGATGCTTTCCACGATAATCCTTCATTCAAACTATATAACAAAGCATTTTTTTTGTTTAAATCTTTTATTTCCTTTCTTCTATTGCCTGCATATGGAATTGGACATCTACGGACTTTATACATGTCAAGTTAGGCCTGGCTCACTTAAACATGAAAATGATGACGCAGAACTCTTCGCATCTTGGGTTGGTTCCTTTTTTCATCTTCTGTTGTTTGGTTGTTTTGTGATTATGTTATATGTATGTGTGTGTGCTTCAAATTTGAACCTTTTCCTTTTTTGTTATCTTTTACTAAGTTGTCTCAAATTTAAACCTTTTGTTTGCAATTATTTCATTGGGAACAAACCTGATTTAGCTTTTAGCAAAATTCTTCATCTGCTACAATCTCTATACAGTATGCTGTATTCTTCTTCTCTTTCTCTCTCTCTCTCTCTTTCTGCTTCTAAACCCCTTTGTTTGTCGAATGGTATTAGTCGAATGGTATGATAATAAGGATAGTAGAGGCTATATTTGATGTGGTTGTTGTTGGCATTCCATCAAGGGTTGTTATTTAGAGTGAGTATAGTTTGCGGTGGCATTACATATCATCAAGCATTTGTTATTTGTCATAATCTATTATTTCTATCAACAACTTGTGCTAAATTAATATTTCTGCACCAGTGTTGCATTTTGATGCCCTCTCTACGTTTGCAAGAGGCGCTTCTGCCTTTTATCTTTTGGAGTATAGGGTACGACCTTTATTTGTCGTGTCTTTTAAATATGCCCACATCTAGTGAGTATTGGCATCACCAATTTTACAAATTACATTAGAATTAATTTTATTTTATTTTTCATTTATTTGAAGTTAAAAGAAAAAGAAACAAATCAAGCCTTCATTTTTATATAATTTGTGAAATTAGTTATATAATAATTTTTAGATGCCTTTAAATAATCATTTATATGATATAATCAAAATAAATATATAAAACAAAAAAGAATAATGCTAATGTGTACTAAAAGCAAGGAGTGCTCGTGAATAGCGAGCAGCATATGTTTGTTGCATTTTGTTTTTTAAATCTGATTACATAATATACCAACAATTGATTTAATAAGTTCGATTTTTATTTTTTTTACAATTGATTCAAAAATTTATGGCAAAGATCTTGGTGAAGGACGAATTTTCAGTTAGGGTTGGTTGGCAGGACAGGAGTGGTAGGTGGGTAGCTAAAGGTCTTATATTGTTTGAATTGTTTGCAAATAACGCCTGAGATTACATTGTTTGATTAGAAACTCTATTACGGAAGACCCGAAGTTCCAACTTCCATATTCTGATATATTTTATAAATTACGTAAAAATATATTTTATAAAAGAAAATTAATTTTAAAAAAATGTTGTTCAAAAAAGGAGCTCTTCTTTTTCTTACTCTTCCACCATTTTAATCCAAATTCAAAGGGCACCCACAACGCGCGCCCAGTAGCCCGTCTTGTATTGACAAGACTAGCGTTGGACGCGTTGTGGATGGGCTTAGGGGACGGGACGTCCGAGCTGGGGGAAAAATAGGAGGGGCAGCTCGCCAATCCCCCCGCGCCAGCCAATGAGAGGATCGTGTTTCGCCCACTTGTTGGGCCTGCGAGTGGGTATCAACGCGACCGCCTATTTAATTTATTTTTTAAAATATTCAAAAAATTAAATTTTTAATTTTTTTCTCTGTAGATCCGTTGGGTGCCCAACGACTAATGTTATAGAATTTTTTTTTTAAATTATTCCAACCCTTCTATAAATACTTCATTTCCCCCACTTCAATTTCCACACAAATTTCTCTATCATCTCTCTAGTTTTCTCTTAATTTTATTGTCTTTTTTCTTCTCCTCATAGCCTACGGCAAAATGAATCCATACTACGTTGCCTCCGACTCCAACAATTCGGACGATGAGAATGCTAATCAACTTATGTCAATGTTTCAAGCGGCGACTTTAAGTTATTATTTGCAGTCTCCCCCGGCGGATGCATCGATATGTTTGTGAAGTGTATGTCAACAATCCGACAGCTGGCCACCAGCGGATGCGCCGATATGTTTGACGAGTACTTGCACATCGTCGAGAGCACGAGGCGTGAATATTTGGCACGATTCTGCAAAGCCATTTGCGATGCATTCGACGCTTATTTGAGGGCACCCACAACCTTCGATTGTCAACAGTTACTTCGTCTTCACGAAGTATACCACGGCTTTTCTAGCATGCTTGGCAGCATTGACTACATGTACTGGTAATGGAAAAACTGTCCAATGGCATGGAGGGCCGAATACACCAGCAGCCAAAGGCGTCGTGAGTCATCACGCGATGCCGCCAACCACAATCGGCTCCAATACAATTTAATTGAAGAAATTTGGGCGTGCTTTAGTCCCCTTGACGATTGATTAGCATTTCGATTGTGTACTTTGCCCCTTTCAATAATGTATTTGTAGGATTTATAATTATGTAATTTTTTATTTTTAATTATGAAATTTTTGGATTTTTAATTATGTAACTTTTAATATTTTAATGAAATTAGCATCTTTTATTAAATTGAAAATAGAATTTAATTAGAATATATAATAAATATAAGAAATAAGAATGAATAAAAAATAAAAAAATGGGATCCCTGCATAGTGCAAGGGAATTGATGCTTATGGGATAAGGATATGAGTGTTGTCTCTTAGTTAAAAAGTGTTATGAGGCTCATGCATAGTTGATGAATAGTGTAAAGAAAATGATAGTTAATGGATGGAAAAATTAAATCCGAAGACATGGAAACAAGCAACTAATTTATAAATAAATCATATGCACACTATTATTTTAGATTTTATTCAAGAACGAGGATAATATTAGTATGCAATAAGGACAATAATAAGGCGAAAAGAAGAATTATATATATATCCGTTTTTCCTAATTTTAATCACTATAAATATTCACATGCCACTTGATGAATTAAAGGAAATTAAGTCATAGATAAGAATGATGATATTGATTATTAATTCATTCAATATTTAGCCAGATAGATAAGACCTACTACTAATATAAAAAAACAAGGGTGCATATAATAAATTATTTATTCATGGTGGGTCTACCATTTTATCCTTATATCATAAATTCGATTCGTTCTTATCATTTTGGTCACGAAGTTGCGACACCAAATACTTTAAAAACAATTATAATGTGAAAAGTGCAGATATGTAAACTATTTAATGGATTTGAATCACTGTATTGGTCGTCACACTCTTTTACTTTTCTCATTTTATTCTAATTTGCCAGTCACTCACTCAACATAACTATATACTTTTTAATAAAATAGGATAGCAGAGACTAGAGGTGAGCAAAATATCCGAAATCCAAATATCTTATTCGAACCAAACCGAAATTTAAAATTTAGTTTGGATTTTTGGATTTTCGGTTCGGTTCGGATTACATTTTGTGCAAATTTCGAATTTTCGGATCGGATAAGATCGGATATATTAGAAAACGAATAAATCCAAAATCCGAAATATATTTTTAGTAATATTTAGCCAGATAGATAAAACCTACTACTAACATAAAAAAAACAAGGGTGCATATAATAAATTATTTATTCATGGTGGGTCTACCATATTATCTTATATTATAAATTCGATTCGTTCTTATCCTTTTGGTCACCAAGTTTTCTATTATTGGTTAAAAGCTACTTATTTAAGTGGTATAAGTTAGTTTGGTCGTCAAAATTATTTTTGCGACACCAAATACTTTAAAACTAATTATAATGTGAAAAGTGCAGATATGTAAACTATTTAATTGGATTTGAATCACTATATTGGCCGCCACACTCTTTTACTTTTCACATTTTATTCTACTTTGGGAGTCGTCATTCAACATAACTATATACTTTTTAATAAAATAGGACAGCAGAAACATTGGCTAATACTTTGTAATTTTATATTATTATGTTATGTACAAAACATTTTTGATGACTGAAATGTGCTCAATTGAGTTGGTAAGTCTAATATATCATATTGATCATAAGTGCGTACGTATAGTATATATGCATCCAATAATTCGATATTACCAAAAAGGCTAGAATTTCAAATAGAGTTATCATTTTGCCTTTTACAAAATAATAAAGCATATACACATTATCATATCATTATTGGACACATTAACTACAATATATAATCCAAATGTCATCATTTTATACGAAAAATAATAAAAGAGACGAATTATAAATATAATAATACGATTATTGGACACATTAACTAGCATATCTAATCCAAATATCACCATTTTCTACAATAATCAATGAAAAAGACGTTTTTTTTTTGGAACGACCTATTGATTGGGTAATTTCAAGGCCAAATATCAAAAGTTTGAATTTCAATAATATTTTTATAAGTCTACATGTCACGCCATCTATTTTCCAAGTGTGGCATGCTCATAAATATAATGCTAAAAAACGTGATTGCAGGTAACGTTGAAAATTGTGGTTGCGAATTTCACAATATGGAAAATGTTATAGGTATGCTTACAAGTTACAATAGTCATTCTTATGCCAGAGACTATTTTATTTTTTCTTTTTCCGCTCATAATATATTACAAAACATAAAAGTTTACCCCTCAAAACAATTTTAATTAATTAAAGTTTTAGATCTATATATATAATAATAACAACTCTCTAAACAATTTTAATTAATTAAAGTTTTAGATATATATTTATAATAATAACAACTCTCTATGTATATATATCTCTCTATTTAAGTTATTGATCGATTGAAGTGTATGTGTCCCTTAGATACGAATGAACTAGAATGGCACCATTAATTGTTATTTCGTCTACGCAAACAACTCTTTCGATTGAATATGCAATTCACTTAACCTACTTTTTTGAAGTTTCCTCAATCCCAGTCACAAAATTGGCATTATTAAATCAATTCAATGTATAAGTACTGGTCTGAGTAATTCAGTCAACATTATTCTAATATATAATTCATTCATTTTTCCATGGGACTTTCATTTTTATTAATTATTTAATCTCAGTTATGTGAGATTTAGTGGTTCTATTTACGTTTGGTTAGTGATCTCATTTACATAAGGTGTGATGTTTTAATTGATGTTAAATATATATATATATATATATAGTATACAAGTTTTTAAAAAAATCAACTTTGGAAAGTGCTTGTAATTTAGCCAGGCCTTTGAACTTTTTTCCCTGCTATTTTCTTATGCATTGAATTCCATAATGTTTATAAAGTCTGTTAATTCTAGTACAGCATACTTTTTTTTAACCCCCTAAGTTTACAATAATGCTAATAAAAAACATTTTTTTTAGAGCCAACTGAATCTCTTTTGCTATAAAAGCAAGCAACAATTAATTAATAAAAAACCAAGTACATTTTTTTTAGTAGGGTGAGATGCAAGTAGCCTTTGAAAAAAAAAATCGTGTCGAAAAACCCGAGGTATGTGGAGACCACTATCGGCAAATTAAAAGATGAATATAAAATTAAATTATCAGAGGAGAAGGACTCTAAAATCCACGACGACAGCTTTATCCAAATTAACAAAGAAACGTGTTGATAACCTCTAGTATGAAACGGGGCCCAACAATTATGCACAGTGGTTTTTGCACACAGAACTGATTTTCTTTAATGTTCAGATTACCATGCATATATTCCTCACATCTCCATTTTCCGACGCTTTCTTTCTAAAAAACAGATTCTTTCTCATTTTTACCTTCTCTCCCTAGATAGAGGAATCGAGGGGGTGAGAGAGCAAAGCAGATAAAGATTGTTGCTTGATTGGATGGCAAAGACTGCCAATTATTATTCCATGGCCGTGGGGATTCTTGGAGCAATTGTTTGTGCAAATTTGATTTCAGTGGCACTAAGTGTAAGGGTGCTGCCTCTGCATCCTCACTTGAATGGCCAAGACAAGCCAATTAGTAACATTTTTGACACATCAAATTATGGGATTCTTCAGCTGAACAATGGTTTGGCCACAACTCCTCAGATGGGGTAACAAGATTTTGCCTTTTTTTCTTGTTTGTTTCAATGGTTTCCTGTTGATTTCTTGTTTTTTTATGATTCTCTAGTTTAATGGGGTTGTCGGGAATTTGAGGCTGGGAGAAGTTTTCTGGTTGTTGCATTTTGCTTTTTTAGATTCTCTTTGCCTTATGGTTGTTTAAAATCGAAATTGTGGACTGATTTTTGATGCACAATTTTTTTTAATGTGTTGATTGGCATGCATATAATTGGTCATCTTAATCATGCTAGAGTTGAGGTCATATATATCTGTTTTATTTAGTTTTTTGTTTGTTGGAGCAGATGGAATAGCTGGAACTTTTTTGCCTGTGATATCAATGAAAAGGTTATCAAGGAAACAGGTACTGCTTTCTCTTGCTGCAGTTGTGATGCTATCAATGTTCAGAATGTTGTGATGTTGTTCTATGATAGAATCTAGTTTCTGTGAGATGAATAAGTATCAAAAGGTGGCTGCTTGAATTATAATTCAGTGGTCAAAAGATATCTTTAATCCGAGGGAGCATAGGTTAGGTTTTTGCATACTGCGAGTTCTGATCTCATATGGATATAGTTTGCTATCTTTGCTGCTTGGTTGATTGTTTATATTTTCTTGATTTAAAGTGTGAACACTGTTTTGAAAAAAGATGGCTTCAACTTGCCTGTACTTTGGGGGCATATGCAACTGGTTTTTCGACTTGATATATGGGGCCATGTCTGGGATAATCCTTGAATTCCCCTTCCAAATCGAAGTAAATTATCTTTTCATTTTAGAATTTGCTTGCATGAATGATGATTCATCATAGGCTGGCAAAACATTCCCTGAGAAACTCCAAAATATATAATGCACTTTCCACTTGGCTCCTCTGAAGTATTAGTTAATGCCCTGTTGTATCATGAAATGTTATTTAGCTTTCCTGTGTTTGTCCTTTATTTGACTATGTGGTCTTCCCCCACCCACCATGTTCCTTGAGCAGTGGTGGAGTTTCTCATGAAGATACTAATGTGGCCTTGAATGTTTTGACAGCTGATGCACTTGTTACAACTGGCTTGGCCAAGTTAGGTTATAATTATGTAAACATTGGTAATTATTTCCTGATTCATTTTCATCTTACAGCTGCTTGCTCAGCTATTCTTTCTTGAGAATTTATGCTCTAATATAATGAAATGCAGATGATTGCTGGTCTGAACTAGTACGGGACTCTAAGGTAAATAAGCATCTCCACAGCTATGTTCATTATAATGGTTTTATACTTTGGCATATTGATCACCTTGAGTTTTTGTGATGTGAGAGAGCTTTGCTGAAAGGTTCTTTTATTTATTTTAATGCTTATTTCATCCCTCCGTAGCATTCACCTGCCATCTTAGGGCCAGATGTGTTGATATTGTAAAGGGTAGATCCTTGCATTATTCCTACTTATGCGAAAGCCTGGGAAATGCGCAGGGTCAGCTAGTTCCTGATTCAAAAACTTTTCCGTCAGGAATAAAAGCTCTTGCCGATTATGTGCACTCGAAGGGCCTGAAGCTAGGTATCTACTCGGATGCAGGGTAGGTCTTGTTCTTTATCACCTGGCTTTCATTATTAAATATAATTCTTGTATTACTATAAGATACCACTGTTGCTATCCTTTGTTCTCTTTGTCTTCAAAAAATGAATATTCCACAGGGCTTTCACTTGCCAAGTTCGACCTGGATCCATTTTTCATGAATCTGATGATGCCAAACTTTTTGCGTCTTGGGTGAGTTTAGGTTTTTAGTCTTCAGTAACTTCCTGCTGTGTTGTTGCTTCTGCTGTTTCATGTTTTTTCATTCCTTTTTTTTTCTGTGCCATCTTCATATACCGTCTTTCATATTGTGGTTAGTGGATGCTTTTATTTGGTTGTCGTGTACGGCGTTGATTGTTTGATGTATGACTTCATATTTGTTTGCCATCTAGGGTGTTGATTACTTGAAGTATGACAATTGTTTCAATCTGGGAATTCCTCCAAAAGAAAGGTGCTTCTCTAAATATAATTTATATGCTGGCATCATTGTGTTCGGACTAATTGTATATCCACGATTTCAGGTATCCACCAATGCGTGATGCCCTGAATGCAACTGGCCGCTCGATATTCTACTCGCTTTGTGAATGGTAATCTTTATAACCTTTAACACTGCTATTTCCTGCCCCTACACATTATTAATCTTGATTCGCATACTAATATAAAATTTGGCTTTGCCGAAAAACAAAATACCAGGGGTGTGGATGACCCAGCCTTATGGGCTGGCACAGTTGGAAATAGTTGGCGGACAACTGACGACATCAATGATACGTGGGCAAGGTTTTGGACTCTTCCTTCTCTTTTAGGCTGCAAATACGCGGAATAAAACTTAGTACCCCTTGTGTTGAAAACCAACTATTCTTTCTGCATATACCTAAAGAGTTCTCGGTATCCCATGATTCTTCTTGTTTGAGACCGACTGTGTATTTATTTCCATGTCGAAAGTATTATTCACTTACTTCACATTCACATATCAAAGTAAGACGCTGTACTAATGTTTGCCCATTTGGCTTAGCATGACAACAATCGCTGATCTCAATGATAAGTGGGCAGCTTATGCGGGACCTGGTGGATGGAATGGTAAAACTGTGATCTTGTTGTGTACATTGTAGCCAAGATTCGACATGAAATAAGCATAGTAATTCTTTGTACATTTCTACTCATGTTCACAGACCCCGATATGTTAGAAGTTGGAAATGGTGGCATGACTTACGAAGAGTATCGAGCACATTTCAGCATCTGGGCTCTGATGAAGGTTCTTTGTTGTTCTCTAACAATGTGTTTTGATCAGCCTGGTCATTTTAGGCCCAAATGAATCCTTATTTTGTTAGCTACTTTTGGTTGAAGCTGTTTTTGCAAGTTGTGGGCTAGAGCTAACATTTGCATTTGTCAGTTGGATATTGTTATTCACTTAGAAACTTTGTTGCAATTTTTGTCTAGTCCTTAACCTACCAAGTTTGCCATCTTTTTTAGGAAAAATTATCTCACAATGTGCAGCCTTCTGCACAAAATAATTATCAATTTTTTTACAATTACAAATTTTAATCTTCTCTTATTTTTTCAGGCTCCGCTTTTAATAGGCTGTGATGTTAGAAATATCACTTCGGAGACATTTGAAATTCTTGGTAACGAGGAGGTTATTGCTGTAAACCAGGGTATGAAGTTTCTTTGCTGCTGTGCAGCCTCTATAGTGTGTGCACATTGTGTTAATAGTAAGTTCTTTTCTTTTCTTTTTTTAACTTTTTCTGCGTGCAGATCCACTGGGAGTACAAGGAAGGAAAGTATATGCATATGGACCCGATAATTCTTATCAGGTATCAGATTGTAAATCATTTTTTCCTTTCAATAAGCAGAAAAGTTCGTGATCTAGCGCCTCAATATGCTTGTCAAAGTTTATTCATTTTCTTGGTATCCTGCAACCTCGGATATTCAAGAATGTAAGGCATTGACAATCTAGTTTGATTTCAGGTGTGGTCAGGTCCACTTTCTAGTCAACGTTTAGCTGTCGTTCTATGGAATAGAGGTTCAAAAGCTTCCTCTATCACAGTTAAATGGGATGTACTTGGACTTGAGTCTTCTATCAGTGTTTCTGTTAGAGACTTATGGAGGGTGAGTAGATATAATCTGAATCAAAGCATTGATAGAGCATTTCATGTTTTCTGTTAAGCAGTCGGGCTTGTCAATCAGCATACTTAACAGAATTTGGATATTTCCCCATTGCCAGTTAGTTGTCTCCGATGTATATTGAAAAAATTCTGCATTTTTCAGGGGTGATGAGTATCTCATAAACATACTGAAATTCTTATTACCATATATGTTGCAGAAAAAATATGTATCAGAGAACAGCATGGCCTCTTTCAGTGCTCGAGTCGATGCTCATTCTTCTGAGATGTACATTTTCACTCCATCAATGACCTACTCGGCTAGTTAATCGCTTGCTGGTGGGCTTAGAGAATCTTGGTACAACAATTCTAGCAGTTGATATGTATTGAAGAAAGGCAGGTACTTTTTGGTTGTCGGTTTTGTGTCGGATGCTGCGATATCAGTTGTCACAAGAGTCAGCAGATTTGATACTTGTTTGTGTGAATGTGTTATTAGGACATGAATAAGCAGTTAGATTTAGAAGAGGGATTTGCAGTTTTCTTCCCCATGTTGTATGGTATGTATTGCAAGGTCAATTGAATCTTTGTTGTCTGTCTCTGCACAAGATTCTGTATTTCGATTTGAAATGACACACTTGAGCCAAGAAGATTCGATAATTATAGTTCTGAGAATTGCTTCACATACATTTGGCTTTGTCTCCTAACATATAGTAATGGTTGTTTTATGAGAGATGTTCAGAAGCATAAAGCCTACGATTGCAAGTAATAGTCTAGTAACCATAAATTACCCTTTACCCAAAGGGCAAATACTTCCTCATATTAGCACAAGCATTTCACCAAATTTGCAATGATGTTATAACGTTTTGAATATGACAAAAATTAGTGAAATATTGGTGCTGATATGTGGTAGTTGCCTTTCCCTAAAAAAGAAGAATGCAACGAGCCATGGAAACCAGCATCTGGCACAAGTTCTATTGCAAATGGTGTTTCATCTCTTAATTCCAATTCGAGTTATGTTTTCTGAGTGTAGTTTTATAGTAATGGAACAGTTGAATGTAATGCAAGAAAAACATGATCCCAATTTTCACCAGTCAGAGCAAAAGACAAATATCAATTTAATGAACTATATTTCATAAATAACAACCAGACCACCAAAGGAAAGAAAACACTATAAACGTAAGGGTTAAATTTGACGATACACAGCTCGATTCAGAGCCGACTAAGAAGCAGTGGCCAACGACTCGATCAATAGCTTGTATCCTTCTGGCACTATGGCCTGTGTCTGTACACACCCTGCCAATGCTGGGACGTCGGAGTTCACGTCTAGAAACCTCGCGAGCAACAGTAGCAGATGAAAGTCCGAAATCCGTTTCACAAATGGGAGATTCTTTACCCGATCCAGATGGCTCTTTAACGCCCTCATTGTCACGAGGGTGTTCCTGTTCTCGATAGGAAATGTTGAAGAAAGTGGACCCTGAAATTATCACAAGAGCTTTCATCAGTTATTATGCATCAAGAAAACATATCATAAATGTTAGTTGAATGCTGTTTCGTGAAGTTTCCCTTCCACACAAAAGTCTAAACCTCCCATACTGGCCTATTTTCACAATGATTTTCCCAGCAGCATGTCACGAAACTGGAGATAATAAATAATTGAATTATCATGATTCATTTCAATTCAACATATTCAATTGTGAGGACCTAAATTGTATCTATTGCTAATTTCACATACATCAGCTGATCTAAATTGTAGAGCGCATATATAGATCCCTGGAGAAGAGATGCAGGTGTTGGAACAGTAACCAGGGTGATGCCAAGGTAAGAATATTGTCATATCCACATTCGAGATTTGATATACGAAACTCTAAGTTAAAGAAACTTAACTATGTCTCAAATGCCCCATACCAGAATCCATGCACACAGTAACAAGCTAATGTGTGTAACAAATCTGCAAAAGCAGCTGACAAGATAACACAACAGCATTCTGTGAAAGAAAATTACAAAATCAACAGCCAAAAAGAGCTAGAAACAACAACATACTCAGCATCATTTGCTTCCACTTGAAAAGAAAAGAAACTTAAGAGCTCTATTCAATTCTTTTAGCTCTACTTCGTAATGGAAACGCAAACAAACTATAGCACAAGCATGATATATGAAGTCACCACTGGTCTCCAGCAGGAGTGATCTAACTCAACATTGATCTAACTGGATCTTGAAACAGGTTTCTCCTAATAATAGCTTCAGGAATTATTTTCTTGTTGCCATGACGAAAATGGATTTGTAAACTACAATGGACAGACAGCAAACAGTGGTCTAAATATTCTGCTGGTAGATTCATGAGAAAATTCAGATAAGCTTGATGGAAGGACGAAAGGAGCATATTATGAACATGCCATGTGTTCAAACAGGTGGGTGACGAAGTGAAGGGTAATTTGAACTGAAAGAGAATCCAAACCAAACTTTATATTGAAAGTCGAACCTGCTTCAAGCACCAAGCACTGATCAGGAAGAAACCTTCTTGTCAAGCATAAAATTTGATTATCCTAAATGACTTGACTCCACTACTTAAATAACAAAATGACAGGGGCTCCAGAAACAAAAGCCTGGTGCATCCTCTTTTTTTGAAACCTGAATAACTTAACCCTAAATAACTAAATAAAAGATAACTACCAAAATAGAATACGTACAGATCTCAGGAACGGGATCCATCATAGCAATCACTAATTTCCTATCAGTGGGTTAGAGAATTTCATTCAAAGATGGTGAGTAATGAAGTTAAAAATTGTATTTATAAGAGTGTGTTAGCAGTGCAATAAACTCTATGATGACAATAAATCTCGGGTCGAATTGAGAGGGTCATTCACAACAAGAATCAAATTGATTAAATGGGGGGCAGTAGTTAGAAACAAGTAAAATGATTAACGTAATTTATTACCTGACCAAGACACGCCAAGCACTACAAATGGAAATGATTACACCTCAAATCCCTTGCCCTAATTCTATTACCCCCAACCCCGCACCCCTTAAGATAGGTGGAGGAATCAATTGTAGTTATTCATTCAAGAGATAATCAAATGGTATTATAAGTGGATTGACGACCAGGGATTGCAAAGCAAAGAATATACATGTACATGTTTTTCAAGTAATAAATGCGGTCATGTATTTCAGAAAAGATTTTATACCAAAAATGTCTTTGTGCTCTTCATTATACTTGGTGGGAAAAGATTACCGGCTGTGGGCACCATACGTACATTGTTTTTTTTTTTTTTTGCTATGCATGTTAACATTGTTTTCACATAGCTAATGGGTGAATAAAAAAACTTGCAGCGATGATTTGCAAGTATTGCAAGAATGATAATGTGTCAAAGTGGAAAGTTGTCCCAGTAAAAGAAATTCCTTTTGGTCAAAGAGAATGAACCGCAACATCAATCTTCCAATTGTAACAGTAAAAAGTTTCACTAGAATATTGACGTAAGGGAAGATAACATTCATTTTGGTTCAAGCACAAGAGAGGAGAGACAAAAAACTAAAAAAGAGTCATGTTTGAGGGTTATTGAGCTTGTCATTGTAGGGCTGCATTCGAGTAAAACCAATATCTTTCTTTTGGAAAATATTCCCAAAATATGATCTCTAAGGACTTAGAAGTCTCGTCCATAGGATTCACTATACCCTAGCTAGTCCAAGCCAAATAACACATACTCAAGTATTCTATGAAATAAGTCGCTAGCTATCTAAAAGGACAAACAGTCATGTTGTTTAAGCTATACGCGAAACTCGTAGGTATGAAACCCCAAAACCATAAAACATACAATTCACATTAGCAAACCAATCTTGAGCTAAAACATTGTTTAATATTGAGAACTGGAGCAATGTAGTTTCAATAAATGAATAAAGAAAAGGCTAACCTGGTGATCAGCAATCTTGACAACTACCATGAAGAAGTCATTATCGACATCCTTGGTGTCTTTCCCTCCAACGACAACGTCCTTCTTCATCCTCGACAACTTGGGATCAATCTCCTCTTGGAGATCCCGCTCGAACCAACCCTCTTTAAACAACCTCATACACATATCACTCATTTGAAAAGCCTCAAAATGCACAGCTGCTCCTCCATCCTCATTCACCTCCAGCTTAACCAAAGCAGTCACCCACTCCTTCAAATCCCCCTCCGCCTGCAGCTCCACCGCCTGCAAAACCTCCGAATTCGACATCGTGTAGTCTTTCTTATCTTGACTAACCGTCTGCGTGAATATAAACCCCACCTTCCTCATCTCCAGCCCCAAAGCTATGGCCTCAACTAACTTCTCCTCATCAGGGTCCCTCAAAAGGATCAAATTCTCCTCTGTCCCCTGCTGCGGCGGCTCGTAGATGAAATCCACCTCCACCTTCCCCTCCTCCGAGACCGTCCCGTACATAAAACCACCACGCTTCACCGCAAAAGCCAAACTTTCATTCACATAATGCTGGAACGCATTCGCGGCATCACGATCAAACGAGACGAGCTCGCAATGGGGGTTCTCCTGGTGCGTGATCCTCATCTGCTTGGCAATCAAGTCGTCCATCGTCATCTTCTTCCCGAACGACCCCGAAGGGTGGAAGGCCGGCCCCGCGACAGTCCGCTCGCCCTCATAGGCGAGATACACAATGGAGCCGTGGCCGATGTTCAGAGCGGCCAACCCGGTGTTCGGGTCGATCATATCCATGAACCGGGTCAGATCGGTTTGGGTTTTCGCAAGAAGCAAATTTTGATTGGTGGAGAGAATCTGGGCTTGCACGGGCACCCGGAGCTGGGATTCGATCCCAGACTTGAGCGCGGCGACGGTGGCGCGCGGGTTGTCGATAGAGACCCGCTCCAGTCCGTCGCGGCTCCGGATTCTGATCATCATCTTTGCTGGAACTGTACAGGGACAAGTGGTTTGGAAATTTTGACGAACAGTTAGTGCGCGTTGGTGCAATAAATTAGTATCCTATTGGGCAAGAAATATTATATATATATATATTAGGATACTAAGCAGTGTATGTGAGGAATTGAATAATTGGAGAGGAAGAAAAGTGTTTGGAGTAGGGAAGGAGAAGGAGACGAGAATTTAGGAAAGATTTTATAGTGGAGCACGCTTCTTTTTTCTTTTTTCTTCTCGATCTTTCTTTCGGTTTCAGGGCCTCTTTCTCCCCCTCTCTCCCTCACTTGTACAGACTTTACCCCACATTCACCAATCACAATCTATTAAACTTCCTATAATGTCATTCTAAGCTCACCTTTCTGATTTTGTCATTATCTAATCGAAATAGTAAAAATATCAATCTAAGTTGGATTTCTTTTTTGTGTTATTTTTTCGCCTTATATTATATTCTCGGGTTACTTATTATACATGTATAACCTAATTTTTTACTTTGGGTCAATTATAAAGCAATAGTATAATATTCAAAAATACAGTAAAATTTTCAATTTTTCATATCAGATAAAAATTCTGGTAATGAATATCATATTTGGTAAATGTAGATCCATTTTCAACGATGCTTGTGGACAATTAGATTGACAAATTTGGTCAGCAATTATGTTGTATGGTGAGGGAAATTTGTTTACTCATAGTCATAGTGGTATTGGGTGAAGTGGACGAAGATGAATGGAGTAGGATTATATCGCCTCGTCAATTCCTCTCAAGTAGACTGGAGAAGCGGACAATGTTTTAAAAACTGGATCGGTGAACGAACCGGCGAATCTATCGGTTTATGGTTCAACCGGTCGGATCACTGGTCGGGCCGGAATACTGTAGCAAATGAATCATCAAACATCAAAGAATAAAGATAGAAGTCAATCATCAAACAAATTTTCAAATTCAGCAGATTGATGAGCCAACAGATTGATAAGCCAACAAATTTTCAAATTCAACATATTGATAAGCCAACAAATTGCATTTGCATCAAAACAACAATTACGAACTCCCAATTACAGATTCCCGAAACAATAATTTAAGAACTATCCCCAATTGGCAATTCAAAATTTCTCATTCTCCACAAAACACCAATCAAAAATCTCAAAGATATTATACATATTACCCACAAATCAACAAGCTAGTGCAGGCTGGGAAAATCAAAGTGAAGATAAACATTATGTAGTTCTTACTTCTTACCAAAAATTTGTACAATACTAAACATCTACAAGCTTATATACAAAATAAAAAAATCTGCAAACTGTGATGGCGGCTCTTACATTAATCTAGACGGCAGTGCTCGCTGGAGGATGACGGCGAGCGGGCGACGGCTGCACCGAATGAGAGATGAAGCAGCGGGGGCGCTGGAGGACAGATAGAAACAGAGCCACGGGCGCTGGAGGACAGATAGAAACAGAGCCACGGGCGGCAGGCGCGGGCGCGGGCGGCAGGCGCGGGAGCTGCTGTCGGTGTGAAACTGCTGCTGTCGTGTGAAGGCGGTGGAGCTGCTGTCGGTGTGAGGGCGGTGGAGTGGCTGAAACTGAAAGAGGCGGCGGTGTGAGGTGTGAGGGAGGGAGGCGGCGGTGTGAGGTGTGAGGGAGGGAGGCGGGTGAATTGGATTAGGTTTAGAGAAGAGAAGAGTGCACACTTAATATTATTAAAAAAAAAAAAATTACAAAACCAGTTGAACCAGTTTCCGGTTCCCGGGTGAACCGCCCGGTTTTTTCGGTTTGCAGTGGTTCAATGTGCCAGCGGTTTTTTAGCATGAATCGGACCAGTAAACTTGCCGGTTCACGGCCGGACCGGTCGAACCGGCCGGTCCAAACCGGTTTTTAAAACATCGAGCGGAGGGTGGTCTCCAACTCATCCTACGTCAAACGTCAATTCAGATTCCCATGAAATCATCAAAAATCAATAAATATTTGGAGAGTTGTCGTGTGATTGTATGCGAAAAGTATGGATCAGTATTATAGTTCACAGTGAAGTCATAATAATTTATTATTTCATTTCATGCATACAATCAAAGAAGATATACTTGTAATAAAAATAGCATCTTTTCTTAAGCTTATACAAAACGAGACTTTTGACTGAAAAGTGAAAACAAACCATGATACTTAGCAAAAGAAATCGTGAGTATAGACATACTATTGCTGAAACTTAAATTATACAATGTCAGTGTGCTGCAACAAGTCAACGTCACACTAACAAAAAAAGAATCACCTCAGCAGCCAGAGTAAATTTATTCCTCTAAAATTCAACAGCTCAACAGCTTCACCAATCATGCACTCTCTTTATCGAAAACTTCACAAGCATATTTCCAGTTTATAACTTTCCATATATTCTTCAAGTAGTCGGGCCTCACGTTCTTGTACTGCAAAAAGTAAAGCAATGAAACGACATCAATGCTAAGATTTGCATAGCATGTGAGATAAGAGACGACTGTACTAGAAACCAAAACAGATGTGCATGGCAAGGGATTAATGCACAACATGTATGCCTGAGAGGAGAGGAACATGTTGAGCACAAGTATTAACTAAGAAATATAATATTTAAAAGAATAATAATGAAGAGCAGAAAAAATTCTACAAGCCTTGCTACTGTAACCATTGTCAATTAGTAGCTGTGAACAAGCAGTGGACTTTTGCACATTAAGATTCTGCTAATCAGTATGTGAGGTTATTTAATATATGCTACAAATAACGATTCAAATAAGAGGAAGCACCTGCAAATAATATGCATGTTCCCAGACGTCAATACCAAGCAGAGGGACCAAACTAGCTCCTTTAGTAACCAGTGGATCCTGCAATAGAAGATAGGCAAGGCAGTACGGCAAGTTTCATCCAGTCAGAAGTCGGAACTCAGTAATTTACTGATTGATTTCTAGCTTTTACTAGTAAATTCTCATGGGACATCTTATTCATAATCTAATTTAAGAACCTGACTGGAAACCTTAAGATCCAATGACTGTATCACACCTTCACAACAGGAAAAGATGGCAACTTAGGACGAGGAATCTCTAACCTAGTATTCAATATCAACTGACGGAAAATGACATAAAACAGCACTATTCCCATGCCCAAGATACACAAATTCATAATAGTTGTAAAACCAAGTAACAAGGGCCTAAAGTCTTCCACTCGCTATGTATATAAACAAGAAATCACTGGACTAATATTCCAAAGCAACAAAGTTCTGACAGGGCAAGCATGTTAATTTCAAGTTCTAGGTAACTTTTATCTACAACCCAAAAGACTTGAGAACTTAATGAACCTGAAAGCATTGGGTGTAAAATCAAACACCAGTACACAGATCATTCTTAAGCAGAAAAATCAGGATTAAAAGATAATACATAAAGATTCTTCTAGAACAGAAACCACTACACCTGATTTCCAGTGGTCTCAACTACCAGGCGCTTGAATTCTTTGTCCAAACCAAGCCACTGGAAATACCAATTAAGTAGTTCAGGGAAAATAAAATTAGCAGGACAAATACACGATTCAGAAGCATCTTATGCAGATATCAATGAGTTGAAACATGATGGTTATAAAGAAAGGATAAATCCATACCACCCATCCTGAACCCTGTACAGCAGCACCTTCTGCATTCATCTTCTGTATTAGAGCTTCAAAAGATCCAAAGTTGTTGTCAATGGCCATATGCAAAGAACCATGAGGAGGCTCACCACCACCAGCCTGAAAGAGAGATATCTAGTGAAAAATCCAATGATAAAATAGAAATGCAACTATCAAACATTAGTTGATGTACTTACATGAACAGGAGCAAGATTCTTCCAGAAAATTGAGTGATTGACATGACCTATCAAAAAAAGTTTTAGAGCCAGGAAAAATATGTATTATGAAGATTAGCTTGGCCGCATAACTAGCATAAGTAGCTCGAAGAAGGCATCATGTTCCTCGTCAAACTGAACAAAAGGAAGGTTTTGTATATATGTGCATACGTATGCATGTGTTATCTTTGGCGCAAGATTTTGGTTGGAGAATGGAACTGAGAATTGAAATATTTAAAATTTGTACCCAATCCGTGCAAAAAGCAAGAACTGATATTATATATAATTAGTTGCTCAAATCTCTGGTAAGTATCATATAAATTCTTGGGAAGTAAACAACCCGCCTAACCGAACTCAAATTTTAACTGCCGGATATAAGAATTTTGCTTAGGCTAACAATCTGCAAATTTGCAAAATGCAAAGAATTTTACTTTGGCTAACAATCTCCCAATATTTATCTTATTCCCCATTGCCCAATTTGATTGAGCCAAACAAAATAACAAAGTAATTCCACAAAAACTCGGCCATAGTTTTAGTGAGTAACACTAATCCAACCTAATTTAAGTACCTCTTTAAGCTTTATTCTTTCGGATTTTGAATTTATCAGTAAAAATAAGTAAAATTATGAATCCGTCAGATTGCAAAAGCTAGTGTAGGATAGCCAAACAACGTAACGAAGCATGGATTAAAATGAATTGTCACCAAAGAAATGTAAACATCAAAGCACAAAAATGTGTAACCCTCAGGAAAAGGTTCAACTCACGCAACAGAACATTAAGAATAAAAAATTGGAAATGGAAGAAATTGGAAATGAGATATACCTCCTCCATTGAACTTGATAGCGCTCTGAAGCTTGACGACTGTGGGGGCGTCACCCTTAGCGGCGGCGGCGTCGAGCTGCTCAAGGGCCTTGTTGTAATTGGTGATGTAAGCTTGGTGGTGCTTCTGGTGGTGGAGCTGCATGATCTCGGCGCTGATGGCGGGCTCCAGCTCGCCGTAATCGTAAGACAGATCGGGCAGCGAGAAAGTCTGGAGGCCGCGAGAGGCGAGAGGAGCTGCCGCCCTCAGAGGATTTCTGGTGATTAGGGTTCGGAGCGCCATCAGAACAGCTCACTCGCTGTTCTGGAGAAATGCAGAGAGAGAGAGAGAGAGATTTGATGTCAACATTAAACTCCAAAGCTCTTGAATAGGGTAACAACGTATATTCGGTTGATAAATTCCCGGACGAAATAGTTTCCAAAATTACTTCAACATGATTTTTTTATTTTCCAAGGGTTAAATATTTGTTTTGGTCCCATTATATGCTAGGATTTTCGAAAATATGTCAACCTATCAATTTTAATAAATTCACACCTGCTATAACATTTGCTATGGAATAACATTATGATTAAAATATCACATTACGTTGTGACATTTTCAAAAGTCCTAACAAACGATAGGACAAAAGCAGAAAATTATCCTTTTAAAAATAGTTCTAACTATTTTGAGAAGTGCACAAAATGACTCATCAATCAAAACGACGTCATTTTAAGCAAAAAGACATCGTTATGATTAATAAAATTAAAAACTTAATTAAAATGGAAACAATCCCTTCGCGTATCTCTCTCACTGCCTCTCTCCCTCTTACTCTCTCGGTCGGCATTCTCAAGTTGTCGTTCGTCGCCACCTTCTTTGTCGATGGCAGTAACCACGGTCTTCGCCGTCGCACACATCCTCATCTCCCTTCGTCATCCCTCGCTCTGGAAATTGGACAATCTATTGATGGAATTGAGTAGTGAAAATGTAGTATTTATTCAAAACGAGTCATTTTGCTTAAAATGACGTTGTTATGATGGATGACTCAGTTTCAATTTTGCAAGTCATAATCAACTTTGGGGATGATTCAACTTGGCGTGCAAAAACGAACAAATCAAAAGTTCGTGTATTTCTATTCCGAAAAAGAGTCGTGAGCAATTTTAGAAAACATCCAAAGTTCGTATATTTATAGGCTAATATCCTTATTCTTAAATGGGTAAATACCACTTATTAGCTCAATATATGCATATTTTTTTGTCCATGTCCCAGAATGAGCATAATCACAAATCGATACCTAACGTTTGAAATGGATTCATATTAATTACTGGCTATCGAAATCAGGCCCTTTTAGCTTACATGGCAGTCGTAAGCCGTAAATCCACGTCTTGCTTATATGTCCTACACTAGGCTTTTAAAAAATAAAACAAAATAAAAATAATAAAATAAACATTGACTTGCAAGAAAGAACATGATCACCAATGGACAACCATTAGCAAGAGAGGATCTCACGTGACAAACAGAGAAATGGGTGAAAGTAAAAGAAATACACTTTACTTTTCCATTTTTTGGGTGAAAGTAGAAGAAAAATGAGCGTCAAATTGTTGGAGGTTGGAGTTAAAGTGAGGAAAGGTGTGATCTCTACAATTAGAGTATGTTTTAGAATAGTTTGCAGTCATCCACTTCTTGTGGGCATGTTGTGTTTCTTCATATTTCTATACACATCATCTCCTTTTATTTTTCAACTATTGGTGTCTGCATCCTATCCCTAATGCATTGCTATTTTTCTTGGAACCTTTTTAAGTTTTGGGCAACCAAATATACCTAAAATCGAGGTCGAAGAGAAGACAACTGTAGAGGCTCTGTAGATTAAGAGTGGTGTTCTGGGCGATGCTATTGCTGTTGAGGAAAATGGGAGCCAACTTTTGTTGAGAGATTTAGTGAGCAGTCAGAGCTGTAAGCTGGTAAGCTCACATAAGGAGGAGGATTCAGATGATACTTCCCTGTTGATTGAGGAGAGATCGCATGGAAGTGAGGTGAGTGATGGTGAGGAGAATGGAGGGAAGAGGAAGTTGGGTCAGTTCAGATATAAGGAGAAAGGTGAGTGGATTAAAGAGAAGCTTAGAAATAAGGATGCAAAAGTTAATAATGAAGTTGTTGAATCTGATGATGAATAAATCAGAAGCAAATTCTTTTGATTCCGAGAAGGTGAATGTGGGTTCTCTGGACTCGCCTCCTCTCTCTCGTTGGGCACGATGAGGAGGATAAAGAGGGGGATCGGAGAAGGAGCGAGAGGAGGATGAGAAGGGTTCAGATTCTGAGTCTGACTGTGCTGAGAGCTCCTCTCCGGATGCCTCGATTGCTGACATAATGTTGATGCTTAATGAATTCCATCCATTGCTGGACGAAGAGGGATGTCCTCAAATTGAAATCGCATCTTTCGTGGGTCACAAGGGGTGCGCCGATTAGGGCTGCAAAATGCGTGTCGATGTGTGCGATGGACGAGATGGACTAGGGCTTGGAGTAGAGAATTTGGATGTGTAGGCAATTAATGTTCAAAATTGAGATTTTAATATGAAGTGGACGACTCTGGATGATCTGAGTCTCTGGATTAATTTTTTAACTACAGAAAGTAACTAATGTCGATAAGAGAGAACCACAATTTCATATTTGACACATAAAATAGCAGCACTGCATAGAATATCACTAAATTACCATGGATCTAAAGGATGCGTCTTATAAATGAGTATTTGCTCATCACAACTTTCAGTAACTTCATTAAAAAGCAGCTCATGCCTGTCAAATATTCATTCAGGATAACCCCGATGCCGGATTCATCATTTTTTAAGCAATTGATTGGCAGTTTCCACCCAAGCATCGTATATCTCATCTGAGAAGAGAACGAAATGCACCTGAAGAGCATATGAAATGGCAATATAATCACTTTAATAATACTTCTACTAAAGGAAGATGTACATCGAACAAATCAATCATTACAATTAGAAAACGGAGAAAGAACAATGCACAGGAGTGGTAGCAGCTATGATGTTACTAACCAGTAACCACTGTGGACTAGATGGACATAATAACTAAACCAGAGCACAATTTTTAACCGGATCTACAACATTGATTTTAAGAACTTGAAATAGGATAGGCATGGTTGCATACCTTTCAGAAAGATATGGCATGGTTGCATAGCTTTCAGAAATATATAAAAAACAAATATGTTTGCAGCTTCAGGAGAAAGTTCATAATCTCCAACTATACAAGAAATAGTTTCTCATAATTCAAATGTAAGATATATTGTTACTATGCCTTCACGTTTAGCATAATCCACCAGTATCTTTTACATAAAAAATCCCGCAAGATATGATTTTTAGTGTCACTTCTTTATTTTGAATACATCTCCTATTAATGTAGCATTAACTCTCACAATGTAGCATTATTTATCATAATCGAAACTGCTCATCATAAGATCAAAAGAGTTCAATATACACATTGAGAGGCAAAAGATTATTCGGCAGACTATTCCTTGTACATCTTTATGATATGGGGAGGCTTAATACTGTTCATAACAAAATTTTACAAACTTAGCCACCAATTAAATGAGAAGAATGGATAGTTGAAGGTGTCCATTATATCTTTTTTGATCAAAGGTTTCAATTATATCTTATGCAGTGCTACTTGCAGCAAAAGATCAAAATTTATGGATTTGCCTATGATAGCTGCTAACATTCGACATTGTATGGGCAATTATCTCATACAAAGGGTCAGTCTTTGGATTGTAACTTCTGGAATCAAGTGGTGGTGCCAGAAAATGAGTGATAAAGTTCTGATAGGCTATCAAGGTAGCGGTTGGTCCCAAACTGTTCTAAGCATTACATGCCTATTTTACGGGTCTGTGAAGCTTTCTGACAGAATGAAGCATCTAATGTCCCTTTGGATACATCTTATTTCAAAGGTAGACATTGTACCTCTCAACTTACTGCTAAACAGGATCATGGGCCAACAAATCTCAACTTATCCTGGGATGTTTGAAATGAAATAGAAGCGTATTTGTAAATTTAATCTATATTCCTTGAAGTAAGAAGCAACCTCAGTTTCAGTTTTGTAAATTGACACATTCTAGTGGTCTACATAAGACATTAAGGTTTGTATACAGAATCACAAATAAGAGAATGAGTGGCATATCATAAGTAGATATAACTTATTTGAAGCAAATGATTTATTTATATATCTCGGAAAACAAAATCATTTTCCTGTTTGGTGGCGGGCTTTAGTTTGACGGAAAAAAAAATCTTAAACTCGGCCAACAGATGATATACTTAGCTTCAGAGGCCCCACCTAGCTGTGTTTACCATTTTTTTTCTGGTGCAGTCACAGGCTTGCTAAAGGATATCTCAGTACTTCTACAATATCTCAACTTCTCATCAAATGCATTTCTGCTTTATGTGTATTCTTAAGCAGGTTTCATATGGGAGAGAAATGTTGGTAGCCTATAGTTACAATTACATGAAAATCTTATACTTCAAGATGGCTACAAGAGTTAATTCACAAGAAGCTGGACAGGAAAAATAAGCTAATCAAATCAATATAAGGCTCCTATTTTACCAAACTAAGTGCCTATATATACGTAATCTTTTAGACAGTAAGAAGCACCAGGAGAGGCCGAGAGGGTAAGAAGCAATTTATGGCAACTTGGTAAAAAAGAAAGTACCTCCTTAAAATCGCCTGCAGATGCATTTACTGTAGATATGGCCACTTTGGCAGCCTCATCAAAAGGATAGCTGCAACCACAGAATATAAGAGACTAGAAGAAGACCACTTTAACAGACTACATGAACTTAAGAAAGATATATCACGAGAAAGTAAACAATACTCCCTTTGTCTACAAAGAGTATACAACAATTGCCTTATTTGGCATCCACAAGAGTATACCATAATTCTTTTTAAGACATGACCCCCACAGTCTATCTCATATTTTAAACCTTACAAACACCCCGCTTTTAACAAAAACCACCCTTATTTGTACATGGTGGGACCCTTAGTCATGCCCTTTATCCATTAATAGCACATCTACCAACCATTTTATTTAAACCCTCTGTGGATGGAGGGAGTATTAATTTTCTTATCCAAAATCAGAACCCAGCATCTAGGATACTCCTATGCAGATGACAATATGTTTTCCACTGAAGCTTGCTATCCTAATTACATTTTTAAATAAAAGAAGTTTCAAACTAGAGAGAGATTAACATTAACATGCCAGACATAAAAAGAAGAATCCCATTTCTTATTGGCAGAAAAACAGATGCAACATATCTTCAGGAACCAATAATCTAGTAAAAATAGAAAGAAAAAAGTTGAGACCAAGAATCACTGTGCACAATGACCTAGTTCATTGTAGCTTGCAAGTATAGGTTGCAAAGTTAGCCAGTAGATTATATTTAAATATATAATTTTAAAGGGTGATCTAGATGTAATACAAGAAGTTAAAGTTTCATTAAGAAGACAATACTCATATGCTGAGTCCCTGACGACATACCCGTAGATCCCGCACGATATAGCTGGGAATGCAACGTATTGAATGTTGTGCTCTTTTGCCACACGTAGACTGTTTCTGTAACAAGTTCCACACACACACAAAAAAAACATTAGCATATCAGAAATTCAACTTGCAAATCATAAACAGAGCTCAACTCAGTACCTATATGCATTTCCCAAAGCAGCTTCAGGGTTCTTATTTGTATCATAAATTGGTCCGACTGTATGAATAACATGAGAAGCTGGCAACCGAAAGCCCCTATTCATTTGAAAACATTACCTTAATCCATCACATTACCAATGAAATGAAGGACTGAAGATTATTGTTTTCAGCAACACATACGGGGTAATCCTTGCTTCTCCTGTGGGGCAACGAACTCCAGGCCTCACTTCTGGGACCTCATAGCATGCTTCCCGTAGTTCTGGACCAGCAGCTCGATGAATGGCTTGAAATATACGGATTCGGACAAAAGATAAGAAAAAGATGGCGAAAGATCATATATTTCACTAGAAAAAAGACAAAAACAAAGTAATAGAATCTCACCTCCATCAGCACCACCACCTCCAAGCATCCGTTCATTTGCTGGATTGACCTACAAGGAATCAGTACAATAAGAATGGAAGGAGTGATTAATTTCAAACTTGGAGAACGTTAAGTCCAAAGGTTATATTAAACAATTGTCAAGGTTATATTAAGCAAAACGTTGAATTAGGAACGACCATGGAAATGATCATTTTCATTCTTGCTCGCGAATCCTGTCATAACAGTATTAAGAAAGCAACTAAATTCCATACAAGCCTATTCCCTCAATAGAAGCTATTGTGTTCAGCATTAAGAGTGACATAATAATACTAGCAACGTGATCAAGAAAATCAACCGCAAAAGTGTCCAGCACAAATCTACCGATGTTCTACATTTCCTATAAAAACTCATTCCTCTGTACATAAATTCACACATGCACACACACAGAATGAGAGAGGGAGGCTTACGATAGCATCGGAGGAGCCGTCGACGAACCACCGAGTAATGTCGCCCTTCTGGATCTTCAGAACACTCGATGGCGACAACTGAAACGCCACAGTATCGGCGGCGGCGGCGGCGCTCGACATCCTCGAAAATCCAACTGTGACGGTGGTTCCGCCGCTTACTGTGTGGCGTGGGCTCGCAACGACGGAGGGGGGCCGCAACAGGGGGCGAACGGCAAGAATCCGACAAGAATCGTTCTTGAGGAAAGGGGTAGGGCGGAAAGGATTGCGTAGGGTTTTGGGAGAATATGGAACGGAGAAAAGGCGGATGACTCTGGAGAAGAGTGAAGCAACCTGAGTCATTAGTTGATAATTATCCAATTCCTGTTTAGTGGAGTTGGAGATAAATAAGATCTAAGAAAATATGTTTATTTTCTTTCCGTATTATGAAAAAGAATCAAATTCGTTTTTTATTAATAATTATAATAAGGCAGTGGAGAATCGAAACTCATGAAATGGGAGAGTCCAAAATATGAAAATGGAGTAAATAAATCAATAATAAATAACAACCAAAGACACGTTAAATGAAATGTTTCCAATATAAAAAAATCAAGGAGTGGCGCAGTGGTAACGCGCTTGGTTCCCAAGCTGTGCGACACAGGTTCGATTCCTGCGTAAGGCGCAATGTTAAAGCTTTTTTTATCAAGTCTTTTAACTTCTTTTGTACTTTTGATTAAACCAAATAAGATTTTGTTTTACTATTTATAAATATAATTCTTCTAGTATTAATAAGAATATCTTTCCAATATTTTTTTATTAAAATCAAATAATTTTTTTCACTATTTATAAATATAATTTTATAATACATATCATAAAATCAAAAATG